>CAUYPK010098540.1:0-40300 GCA_963574355.1 Loris lydekkerianus | reverse complement strand
CTGTATTTTTCAGATCTTTGAGGGCTGCAAATTCTTGCTTCAGTGCATCAAAATCTTTGGTGGTTTTGTCTTTAAATTCGTTAAATTCTTGAGACAACTTTTGAATTTCTCCTCGAATTTCTAATTCTGACTTTTGAATTTTTTCTTGAATTTTAATTCTAAATTTTTCTTTATTCTATTAATCTTGTTTGCAATCCAAATTCTGAATTTGATTTTTGACATCTCGGCCAGCTGTTTATGAATGGAATCTTCAGTTACATCTGCCATATCTTACCTTTGGAGGGAGTTTATCTATTTTGGTTATTCATGTTACCATAGTTTTTCCGCTGATTCTGCCCCATGATTATTTTATACCATTTGATTTTTTCCCCTGGCGCTTTGTTGAACACCTGTACAGTGCTATGGCCTGAGAAACTGGGGACCTGTTTGGTGTGGTGGGGCTAAGTGGTTCTGTCTTGTTTTCAGCTGGTCTCTGTTCGACCCAAGTGAAACAGTTACTCTGAGTTGAAGTCTCAGCTGTGGCAAAATATCAGCAATTAAGTCACCCTGCCCCCCATAGGCAATAATTAGAAAAGGAAAATCAAACCTTCCTACAACCACACACTCAAGGCACCACCTGAATAGTCCTGGGGAGATTGGCTCAGTTCAGAAGGTTCAAATCAATTGTCTCAGTCAGCACCTATCTCAGGTAGGAGAGTTTAAAAAGTCTCTGCAACTGGATCGCAGGGGTCTGGTGACTACTCAGATATGACTTGCTCTGGTGCTCCGTGGAGTCAGAAGGATCCACCCAGCAAATAGATCAGTCTGGGAAGGTTGATGCCTCCTTCCCCACCTTGCATCTCTGTCACTCTCAGTCAATGATAGCCCGGCCGGGCTGTGACTTAGTTGGCTGTAGTGAAAAGATACTCCAGGGGTTTGGACCTGCCTGAATCATAAGGAAATCTATTTCTGCTCAGACAGGTCACTGCAGTCTGCCTCTATCTAGCAGGGTGAGGTGGGGCCTGACAACCTCAGGTGCTTGATGAAGGCTGGGGTGCTGTTCACTCAGTTCTAGCCCTGCCCCTGATTGCTGTTACTGACAGAACAGAACAGAACAACTTTGTGGGAATTTGTTTCTGTCCCTGCTAAATTCCCCTGCAGAAGAGAAGCTGTTTTGAGTTCCCAGAGCCTGCGCCTCAGGCCCTGTCTTTGCTCCTGCAGGTTTTTATTTGGTTACCTGTCAGTTCTAGCTTCCTGTCTTCCTTTGTCTATTGGCTAATGATCCCTTGAGTGTCAGGTGTGTCTTAGGCTCAGTAAAATGGTCCTCTGGGTCAGCCCCACCCTGGGAAATTTCCGGGTCTTCGCATGCGTTTCTAGTCCCTGCACTCCCGTACCGCCTCATGCAAACCGTTTATTCATGGGGCCTGTGTTTCCATCCCAGATCTGTTCCATGCTGGTTGCCACCTGAGTAGATGCCTGGCCTCCTCTGGTTACCCAGGGAGACGGGGGTGTGGTTCAGACTACCCTGGAGTGAGTGCTATTGTTGCCAAAAGATGGCTGCTGCTCTGCACCTTGGGGTACCGCCACTCTGGTGTGGTTCCCTCTCAGCCCACCGTCCTCTCCTTACTCTCGTGCTGTAGAATCAGCACTGACCAGCTGCAGTTTAGGCCTTGTCCTCACCCCTCGAGAAATCACCCAAGAATCTGGACTTCTGAGGGACAGGCCTTTGACCTCAGAGTGAGAGTGGAGGGGAGTTCTAGGAGCCCAGAGTTGCAGGTAGAGAATATATACAGTTTTATGCCTGGCAGGAGAATGCCTTGGCACCCTAGGAGGGGAGGTAGGTCCAGCTTTTAGATGGTCTGTACCATGGAGTATAGTGGGAGGACCTTTAAACTCTGCTCATTTGTTTGTGGGGCACTCTGAGCCATTCTCATGAGGGAGGGGACTCCCATCTACTTTGTGATGAATTTTGTACCTTTTGTTTATATCCTTTGGGTCGCAGCTTGCCTCAGTGGGGTTGATGTGCATTCTTCAACCTTCTCTCTTGGTGTAGCTCTAATCCACCAGGTTACCTGCTAAATTTCTGTCCTTTAATTCTCCTTCTGGATGGGCGTCTCTGTGGAAAGCTGGCTTTAGTCAGCCATCTTGTCTCCACCCCCCAGATAGTTAATTTTTATGAAGAACAGATCCAGCAAGGAGATTTCTATAGGAATGCAGAATTTCTGTGTGTACCACATCAATCCAAATGTCTTGGATATTTTTTTAATGCTTGGATTTCAAGATCAGCCTGAGAGTTAACCGATGAATTTTAGGTAAAACAAATTGCCCTCCATAATGTGACTGGGCCGGGCCTTATCAGCTCAATTGAAGTCCTGAAGATAATAAAAGATGCTGACCTCCCCAAGCAAGAGAAAAGTTCTCCAACAGACTCCCCTGAGATGTGACCTGCACCATCAGCTCTCCTGGGTCTCCACCTGTTTGCTGCCTTTGAGCTAGTGCTGTACTATTAACTGTCCTGGATTTTGGCCTGACAGCCCACTGCAGATTTTGGACTCCTCAGCCTCCATAATCACACAAGCCAATTCCTTATAATAAACCCCTTTCAAGTCTCTTGTAAATATAGAGATAAATATAGATAAAGATCTATCTATCTACCTTATCTGTCTCTATCTATCTATATCCTACATTGCCTATTGTTCTATTTTTCTATAGAACACTGACTAACACACTTGCCATTTATAAAAATTGATATTAAAGAACACACTGAATTGGAGGAAACAAAATCCTTAAGTAAATGGAGTACAGATTGATGAGCCCCATCGTATGTCTAGTAAGAATATTCTGGAAGAGGAAAATGGATACCCTGGCAGAGAAGCAGTTTATGAAGATAGAGTTAGTAAAATTTTTTCAGACACTGTGTTCTCAGTCAAAAACTACATGCTACATGCTCTGTGCCACTCAGGATAGGTAAAAGCAAGGCACAACTTGACATATAGGAGGGAAATTATAGCACAGCAAAGGAAAAGAGAAAAATGTTAAAAGCCAGCAGAGAGGAAGGATAGATTACTTGCAGATGAGCTGTAGTGTGACTGAGAGTGGGCATCGCACCCAGAAGGATGTCCAGAAGACAACAGATTCATGTATACAAAGTCCTGAGGGGCACTCACTGTTAAGCTCAACTTTTATATTCACCTAAAAGTTTATTTCTGTATGAGGTTATATAAAGACATTTTTTAGTCATGAGAAGACCACACCACTGATACAAGAATACCAAGAGATTTATTACAATAAGCAATTCAGATAGAGGAAAAGGGAACTCAGAAGATGGCCAAGAGGAAAAAGTAAGCATGTGTGTGCACACACAAATTATGTCTGTACATTAAAAAAGATTTTTGTGTGTGTTTAAAAAGGTAAAACTAAAAATATAGATAGCAAAAACGTAATGGGAGTACCAATGAATGTTTAAAGCATGTTAAAATTCTTGACAAATTTTAGAAAGGAGAGAAACATTGAATAACTTTAGACCTTATTAAAAAACAAGTGTGTAGTTAGATTTGGGTAAAGTAATTGAAGGTTAGAAGCATAATTTATGGCATTAAGCTAATAGAGAAAAAATGAATTTTAGAAATCTTCATTAGTTCAACAGCAATTAGGAAATAGAAAAAAGAAAAGAAAGAAATGATAAACAAATTTTAAAAGTCCCTACAATACACAATTTATTTTAGGCAATAGAAAAAATAAATCCCCCAATTTATTCTATGAGACAACTGAATTTTGTGCCCCAAGAAGTAAAGGTCACTGCACAAAAAAAGATAGACAAATTTCACTTTTGAATGTAGATTCAAAGGTCCTAAATAAATGCCAGGGTGTAGCATTCAGCCATGTGTTAAACGATAACAAACTACCATAAGTGGATTTTATCTCAGTAATACAAGGATACCTCAATATCAGTGACTCTGTTAATGCAAAACATTTAGAAACTTGACAATATCAAATGTTGGCAAACAATTTCTCTAAAGAATCTTTGTCCTATGATTGAAATAATTGCCACAAATTATTTTTTAATGACAATGAAGAGTCAAAAATAACTAAGACCAAAGAAACAAAGCACCCTGCGGGGATTATTCTCAGTGTGCAAGATTATTGTAATACTAGAAAATCAGTCAACATAATTCATCACATTCAGGCAAGTTAAAGACAAACATTATACAAAGTCAGAAGAAGCATCTTATAAACTCTTATTATTTTAAAAATAATTTAGAAAATTAGGAATATGGGCGGCACCTGTGGCTCAAAGGAGTAGGGCGCTGGGCCCCATATGCCGGAGGTGGTGGATTTAAACCTGGCCCCGGCCCCCCTACCCACCCACCCCCCAAAAAAAAGAACTGCAAAAAAATAAAATTATGAAATAGAATTTAATAATAAATTTGTTAGCTTCCAAGCACTGTACAGGAAATATCATTCCTAATAGTAAAGTGTTGCAAATTTCCCTGTGCCTTGGAAACAAACAATGACCACCGTTTTTATTCTCCATGGAACACCAGGTTGCAGACAGAGTGCTACCATCATCTCTCACCTTGGTGAATGCAGCATTCTTTTATAGTTCTCCTTGAGGACGAAATTAAAATTGCTGTTGTACTGTGATAGTTTTCTGCTCAGATCCCTATGGTGACTCTTCATTTCAAAGAGGTGTTGGGAGGCCTCCCTGGCCCTGTTACCTCTCCTTCTACAATTCTTGTTTGTAGCCATGTTGTTTCAACCACACTGGCCTTCTTGGTTTTTTCTGAACATCTTAGGCAAACTCCAGCCCCAGGACCTTTGTTCTTGCTATTTCCTCTGCTTGGAAGACTTTTATCCCAGACATCTATTTGCCTCTCTTTCTCACTATTTTCAAGCTTTTCCTCAGTAGTCACCTTCTTCAAAGGGTCACCCTGAAGCCCTCTTTAATATTATAGCCCCCCACCTTGAGATCCCCATGATTTGGCCTACTTGTCTCTGTTCCATCATTTAATATATTACATAATTTTTGCTATATGTTGTATGTATCATTTGTCTTCCCCTGCTACCGTCAAGTTTCTTGAGGGTTGAGATCATGTCCATTTTATATTCTTTATGCCTAGGAATTGTATGTCATATTTCATAGACATTCACGAAATATTTGTTAAATTATGAGATGAGGGAATTATGTGCAAGTCTAGATACATTTAGAAATGTGTTTTGGAAAGTAAAAATAAAAGTGATGTCTGATGACCTTGGGTCTTTTGAATTACTTATCTGTGTTCTACAATGATCATTTTCTAACATATATGGTAGTAGCCTCTATTTTACTCATTTTATTTATTTATTTTTCCTAGTAAGATTGAATGTTATTTGCGAGTAATACTGAACCTGATATTACTTGTATTATGTTCCAAAGTGGTATTAAAGGCTGCTTTCTTCCTGCTATTTTCTAATGGAAAACTATTCAGACTGATTTTAAATGCTAAGCCCATAGTTTCAAGGGGCAAAGCCCCATCAAATTACTTGCTTTACTCAATGAATATCTCTGAAATACATACATACATACATACATGCATATATATATATATCTGTATCCATTCATATAAATATAGTGGAACCTGCATAGTTGACCAGATCCATACACTGACCACCTCCTTAAGTTGATCTAATTTCCATAGACTGGACGTGTGCCACATGTACATATCAGTACAGTAGGCCTAGTTCCTTATATTAACCATCTCTATATGTTGATCAGTTTGTTATAGTCCTGTGGGTGGTCAACTTACAGAGATTCCACTCTTATAAACACATGTATGTATAGATGCTACATATGGGTAAATGTAATTGATTCAGTACGAGGTCACTTACATTGCTGAAAATATTTGGATTCTGGCCTTAGAACTGTCTCTAAGTTGTTTATATGAAAGGAAAGTCATTTAACCTTTCTGAGTTTCAGTTTTCTCATTTACACTAAAGGAGTCATCTAAGTAAGCTTTAATGATTTGATCTACCTAATTAATTTGTTTTTCTGTTTGTCTATTTATTTGGGTCTATTAGTTTTGGTGAATTTTGGAAACATTTACACACATGGGGAAGAGCTCTTCCATTGTTTGGGTTCAAATTTCAGACTTACCACATAACAGTTGTATGACCCTGGGAAAATATTTCCCCTTTCTTGGTTTCACTTTCTTTATCTGCTATATGAAAATAGCAGATTGTCATTGCGTAGTATTCAGTGAGTTCTTATATATAAGGCACTTGAACAACTCTAGTGCATAATAAGTATCAGGTAGTACTTGCTTTTACTCCTATTGAGAAATAGAGATGGATGTTGGGAAAATAAATGAAAGAGACTTTGAATTCTCTCCCACCCACCTGTTTCTAAAACAACCCCATCAGTTCATGTCTGCAACACATCCTACTATTTCAGAGATATGTATCATTGCAAATTTTGTCCTCCTGCCTGGAAACTCCATGTTTGGGTCAAGTTCCATCCTCCCAAGGTCACTTCTGGCCTTGTACCCCTGGGATCTCTGCCTTGCTGCCCCCTCTTAAATCCCTTCATGTGTAGCATATAAATGTCAATAAATACAAACACAAAGTGAATTTCAAATTTTACCCAACATTTACCAGATTCTCACTCTGTGTTCATCACTGTACCAGAAACTTTATTTATATCATCTAGTTCAATCCCTCTCAGTGGTGCTATGAGGTGGGTGTTATTTCCAATATTTACATGTGTGAATGCTGAGGTTCAGAGACAAGAGTTGACTTCCCAAAATTGTCAGAAATAGTAAACGGTGGAAAGGGAATTTTACCATTTGATGAAATTGCCTGAGGTATATTTTAGGAGGAAGTTAAGTTCCATATACGCAGTGCCTAGGATAGCTTCTGGCAAAAGGTAGACATTAGATAACAGAAGGTCGATTGAAAGAATGAATGAATGAACAGGCCTGAAGAAGAGTTAGAGGCTTGGAAAAAGGCTAATAACAGGCCTGGAGGAGAGTAAGAGGCTGGGAAACAGGCTAACTGGAAACCGACTGGAGACGGCTTTTTACAGTATATGGAGGAGTGTGGCTTTTACCCTGTCGACTTTTAGGTGCTATTGCTGCATTTGCCAATGAAGAATTATGTACCAAAATCATGTTTTCCAAAGATACTGATGACAGGGAAATTTGAAGGAGTGCGGAACTAGAGATAGAGTTTTCATGAGGTTGTTTTAGTAAACAGAATTCAGAGCACTGGCCAAGATGACAAGAATGTCAATGAACATTCCACAAAACCAGCAGCTTAAACCATCACATTTCTTATAGTTTCTGTGTGTCAAGAATCAGCGCATGGCTTGGCTATGTCCTCTGCTTAGGATCTTACAACGTGTTGGCTGGGCTTTGTTGTGGAGCTGAAGGGTCTTTTCTAAATTCATGTGGTTGTTCGTGGAATTCAAATCCTTGCAGTTCTAACACCGAGGTCCCTATTTTCTTGTTGCCTGTCACTCAGGGTCTGGTTCCCCTGCTCTGAGCTCTAGAGGACATCCACAGTTTCTTATCACACAGGCTTTTCCTAGGTCTTCTCATAACACATCAGCTTTCTTCTTCAAGCCCAGTAGGAGAACCTGCCAAGTCTAGGCTGGTAAGAGTGAGTCTTGTGTAATGTAACAAGTCATGGGAACTATCCCATCACCTTTGCCTTACTTTATCATGTAGAAGTAAATCTTTGGTTCTGCCTCCTTCCAGGAGAGGGAATCATGCAAAGTATCACTCATTTTGCACACACACCCTGGGGATCCATTTTAAGGTCAGACATTGAGATGCATGTGTTTACTGTCTACCATCTCAGCAGCAAGGGAGCTAAGTAGAGAAGTTAAGATTATAGCCTATAAAGCCAGACTGCCTGGGTTCTACATAAACATGGGCAGGTAACCTGGTCTGACTGTGCTTCCATGTCCTCATTTGTAAGTGGGGAAAAAAGGCAAAGCTGTATCTAGAACTTAGTATATCCTTCTTATATGCTCACCAATAGCATTCTGTGCTATGTGTCCCTCCCAAAATTCTCATGTTGAAACCAACTCAGGAGTGGGATTGTATTCAGAGGTAGGGCTACAGGAAAGCGATTAGGTTTGGGGAATCAGTCATGAAGGTAGATCCCCTGTGAATGTGATGAGTGTCCTTATAAAAGAGTCCCCAGAACACTGCCTTGCCCCTGCTACATGAGAGGGCACAGCTGAAGGGCAGCATCCATGAATCAGAAAGTGGGCTCTCACCAGATGCAGAATCTGCTGGCATTTTGATCTTGAACTTCCCAGCCTCCAGAACCATGAGAAATATTAATAGTTTGTTGTTGTTCATAAGCCACCCAATCTATGGTAGTTTGTTGTAACAACCTGAACATATGAAGACACAATACCCCAGCTAAGGAGGCCTTTGCATTTACTTCCGTTTCACTAAACTTTACACACTGCAGGCTTCCCTTTTCTGACAGCATCTACTTTAGGAATCTCATAGTTGTAAACTCTGTCTAAGCCACTTTTCCCACTCTTGCATGTCTTTCCCAAAGATCTGGGAGCCACCCCTTTGGAACACCATCAAGCAATTGAGTAAGATAATTCTCTTGTCTCTTAGCGTTCCATGTAGGGTGGGAGTCTAGTTTTGATATGGGACAATGGGCACACACAGATGACCTTACCACACTGACCAACCTCCCTAAAGTCCACCTGAACTTTTCCACAAGCTCACCCCAGTGCTAGTAAATCTCCTACCCTTTCTATCAGTGGAGTTGAATTCAATCTCCTTCCCCTCTTTCAATAGTCTTAAATAAAGTCTTCTTTATCTTTCCTTTTCTCTGTCTGGTATAATTTTTCTTTGACAATAACACAGCAATCCATATGGCAACACTCCTTTTCTAACCCGCCTTATGGGTGTCAGTGTTGGAACATGGCCAACAGGGAAAGGAGAAAGTCAATGAGTTTTGGCATCTTCCTGCCTCCCCCCTCTCTGTGTGCTTCTCCTGAATGACTGTTGACCTCATGGATATTAAGGCCCTTCAATAATGCCCAGACCCAAGACCCATTTTTCTTTTTCCTGCTTGGTCCATCTAATGACTACCATATAATAAAATATGCCATATAACAATTTCTCAGAGGGGTAAATGTCAGATTATGACTTGTTGAGTTATACCTTCCCAGATAATTTTCATTTTAACAAGGGGGATTTTGTTAACCCACATGAAATTTTATCACTAATTCTAACCTGGGAGAAGAGGCATTATTAGATGTTGACACTTCCTAGAAACTTGTAATTAACCCTTCATATTGCAACCTATTTAGCCTACAAGCAGGCCCTGATTGGTAGGGAATCAGAAGGAAGTAAGCCATGTACTCTGAGCTAGAGAGAAATTCAAATCTAAACTGTATGAGCAAAATGGGATAATGACTTTTTTTTTTTTTTTTTTCTTCTCTCTCTCTGTAGCTTAGAAACAGATAAAATGAGATACATCTTCAGGTATAATTGTCAAAAGGTTTGAAAAAAAACGTAGCAAGTCAAATACATAGTATCATGTAAATGTTTCAAAAGCTTTATTTCTAGGTTTAAACCATAGTCCTTCCAGAGTTGCTCACTCTCAGCGTCTAATCATAATTTCAGGGATGTGATATTCAAATAAATAAATCCCTTTAATTGAGATAATATGGGACCAAAAAGCAGAACAGCAGAAACCTCTCTTACGCGTGCACTTGTGTGTGTGGTGTTGAGGCTGGCTCTGTCCTGAATGACAGCCTAGCTCTTCACCAAGTCTTTCACACTCAGGAAGGAGGTGGGCAGAATCTACGGGAGGACATTCTTTTGACTGAACAGAGTATTAATATTTCAGAATACAGTATCTGCATTTCTGGAGACAAGTCAATTCTTAGTGACTTCTGATTTTGGAAACATAGTTTGTATGACCCTGGCACTTGTAGACCCCCAGGTATGGCTCCTTTATTAGAGAATCCTGTTTCTAGGGACTTGTTATTGTGAAATTAGAAATCCTACTTCTGGAACCAATAATCAAGTAAAACCAGCTACATGGTTATCAAGACTTGATCCTTGGCGTAAGTTTTGTTTAATGCTCTACGAGAGTAAGTGGTGAGTTTGAAGAATGAAAAAAAAGAATTGAAGAAGTAAAAACCTAAAAGGAGGCATGAAACTTGGTCTTCTTTAAACTCTAAGAAGTAGTGTTTTCTTTTTGTGTTCTTTGTGGTGTTAGAGGATTTCTTGGTCATTCGGATGACTTGTTCTTATAAAACCGGCTTTCATCCAGCTGTTTTGAGACCTGGGATGTGAAGTGCAGAGACAGGCTGTGACCTAACCCATGTCTGTGCCCTGCCTGTGTTAGTACAGTGGGGCCAAGAATTCTAAGCTGAGCTCCCCACTCACTGAGGGCTTTGCTGTTCCGTGGAAGACAGAAGGCTGGGGAGAGGAGAGCTGTGTTTCTGTGGCAGCATGTGTTAGGTGCTGTTCCGCTAGAGAAGACCTTGTGAGCAAATGCCAGCTCCTTAAATCTCTTTGCACTTTCATGCATGAGACAATGTCAGTGATAAATGACGTGGAAGCTGCAACACGGTGGATACTTCAGATAGTCTCTCTAGAATTAAGCTGGTCACGTATAGATCCAGAAGTCAACCTTTTCAATCTGCAGGGAGCTGCCAAGATCATGACCTACAACCAAAGCAGAAGAGAAGGCTTAACTTGAATAAAAGGAAAAGTGCCGCAAGATAGGCTGCCTCTTACTTTATTAAACAGAGAGGCTGGGGCAGGAAATTAGATCCCAGGTTAGCATGGACATAGATTTTTGATACATTTCAAAAGACCTGGACTTGACTTCCTGGAATTATTATATGTGTGTGTGTGTGTGTGTGTGTGTGTGTGTGCGTGTTCGTATGAATCCTAACCTTGCCTTTAGCATGTACAGTAGCCTTCCTCTACTGAGGATCTACTTTCCGTGGTTTCAGATACCTGAGGTCAATGAAAATAGATGAGTACAGTACTTGAGTACGGTATGTCCTGGGGAGGGAGCAAGAACATATATAACCTTCGTACACTATATGTTAAAATTGTTCTGTTATATTACCAGCTGTTAATTCCTTATTGTGCCTGCTTTATAAATTAAATTTTCTCTTAAGTACTGACATGTGTCCATAAAAGAAAACATAGTATATGTGGGGTGCAGCACTGTCCGTGCTTGCAGGTATCCAGTGGGCACTTGTCCCCACGGAGAAGTGGAAACTCCTGTGCCTTTTTGGAAGGGTCTTGTAAGAGCTGGAGGCCAGTCAGGGAGGAGCATGTAGGGAGTCATTGGTGGTCCCATCACACAGAGCATCTGCCTTTCACACTCCATGGGATACTGACAGCCCTCCCTCCCACCGCTGCCTGCCCCAGGGCAGGACTTTGCTCAGAGCAGGTGTCCCATCTGAGCAGCCCTGCGCAGCTGGGGACCAGCAGTGAGCACACAATCACCGCGGGGGGGGAGGGTCATATCTTGGCTGTTGAACAGAATTGTGTAATTTTATGATTTCCCAAGTGCTTTTCCCAAATCTTGCTCTCTGACACAGGAGTTAAGCCTTTAATTTTGCAGAGAGATCAGAGCGAAAACTGAGTCAGCCCAGAAGGGAAAATAGAGACAAACCCTCCTACTTTAGGGATGTGAGGCTGGGTGGGGAAGGGGGTGGCCTGGCAAAAGGGGCTCTGTAGGGTCCTGAATGGAACAGGGTCTGCTGTAAGTGTGCATTCAGGGGACAGGCTGAGAAGTACACACCTGGGCACCCTTGTCACTGCTCAAACTGTGCCCTCATTTCCAATGACATCTTTCAGTCTTGTAATATCATTCACACCTACAACCTAAACTGATATTAGGAAAAGGAAAATGGGAAGTGTGTCTCCTATAACCTTCCGAGAACCAATATGTTGGTTCTACGCCCATCCACCGTCAAATGCACAAACTGCTATTTGCTGTCCTTGGTGTATAAAGACTGTCTGGTGCAGGGAAAAGACCGGGTGTGAAAAGTCCTGGTCGCTTCCTGCCTGTGTCCCACTGAGCAAGAGGATCCTGAGTATTTTGTTTTTCACTTGGAAAGGGGCGGTGGAAAAATACATGGAACATCCTGCCTCACTTTAGCATTAAATAGAAAATAGCATACAGACGTGTTCCGTGGGCTCCAGAATCACTATCGTCCACACTGACTTTCTTTGTTAGTCTGCCTTGAGCTTGTGGTACAGGGAAATAATGGCCGGAAAAATAATTATGATGAGTCATCTCCACTTAGGGTAGTGCCTCAAGGATACTTTGACATTTAATTCTGATGTTTTACTGTCAAAACTATAGAATGCTTATTAAATCTGTAAAAAAAAAAAAAAAAAAAAAAACACCCAGAATCCTCCCATCTTAATGCAAATGTTTAATTCCTTTTTTATTAACTTTTAATTTAAATTTTCATGTGTATTCCTATTTTAAATAGAGGCAATTGTGTTACTTTGTATTTTTTTAGTTAACATCATGTGGTAAACATTCCAAGCATTCTCCCGGGCTTCTCCCTGTTCCCTATAATTACTCTTCTCATAGCTACATGATGTTACATTAAGTGGACACATTCTCCCTAGTCAACCCCCTCTCACTGGATGTTGATATTACTACCACTGTTCTGGCAGTGACCAAGCAGAAGAGGTGCTTTTTTATCCATCTTCACAAATGTGGCTGAGGAGCTGAGCAGCTCAGGAGCCTGGAATGAATGTCCTGGCTTTCAGCACCCCTGTGAAGGAGATGTGAGCTGACCTTCATTTCCAGAGCTGAACAGCTGAGGTCGAATGCCACACTCCCTGACTTTTCCTCTGTTCTTTCTTGTAGATCACTGTCGATGAAGAAACTAAAAAGGGAATCAAATCCACTGTGCATGGGACTTGAAACCCATGATTTCCAAGATAAATAAATCCAGTACATTTCAATGGAAAACTCCCATAGTATCAACCTGATTTAACAAAAGGGCTACTTGATGAAACTGCCATCTATAATGAGTCAGGGCAGGTTAGACTCAAAAGCATGGGCTCAGGAAGATCTGGGGTTATATTTCTTCTCTGAATAGCTACAGCAGATTATTTCATCTTTTTCAGGCATAGTTTTCTCAACTGAAAAGGGGGTGGGGGCGCATGATTTAATACATGTAAATATTTAGCATGTCTGGGGTGTATCATTAGTGTATAATAAAGCATAGCTATTATTTTTATTTTTATTGTGTATCTTTCAGCCTAAGTGCCTCAGGCAAGTTATATAATGCCTCTAATGTCTATATCTATAAAATGGAGCTTATTCTAGTATTTTTGGGTTTGTTACATTCAAGAAGGAATATCTCAGAACAGTGCCTAACGCAAAGGAATCCTTCCATAAATGTTGTTTATTTTTTTTTCTGCTTATCAGAGCAACCTGCCTAGGCCTGTGTTAATATCTCTCTTTGCACTGGGAAGGACATGGGACCCCCCGAGGGATTCAGGAACCTGTCAGTCACTCATCAATTGAATCTAAGCAAACTGAAATCTTGACTTGAAGGCCCCATGCTTCTTCCCACTCTTGCAGACTCCAGGGAATTCTAGAAGTTCTTCGTGATCAGAAGCCATAGCCTAGAGAGGGGTACTGTGAAGCATGAATATCTGGGAGGGAAGTTAGGGGACCTGGGAACACACAAAAGGTGTGGGAGCCGGTGCTGGAGACCACAGCGAGAGAGGAGTCCTGCCTAGGGAGAGGGGGCTGGGAAGACTTGGGGAGGAGGTGACCTGTCCTGGGTTTGCCACTGTTCCCTGAACTGATAGCAATTGTGAATTCCAGGAAAGTAGTGTTGAAATGAACTTAATATTTCTTCAGATGAGAAAAGATGCCCTTAGGGAAGAAAAACCTGGCCAGGCTTTGACATTCAATTTCCAAGCACTTTAGCTTTGAAGAGAACTCTAAAGACGCCTTCCTAACCTACTTTTCTGCTACATTTCCCAGGCCCCTTCAACCCCTTCCCTGCAGGCTGCTGCTCATGCCGCAGGCCATGGGTTTTGGGAAAACAGAATTTCTGACCTAGCCTTTTCTAGTAGGGAGGCCAAAATGGAGGGTTGAACAGAGGGAGGACAGATGGACGACTGAATGCAGAAACTGCATTCTCCTGCTTGCTCTGTGTTTAATGCACTGGTAGCCAGTTGAATGGAAATGTATTACATTAAAAAAAAAAAAAGAGAGAGAGAGAAGAAAAGCATTAAAAACAATAACCTAGTAACAACCCAGTAAAATCTTTGTAGTTTGGATGATAATTTTGCATTTGATGGAGAGTTAAAAAGCACCTCTCCATCTATTTCATGTCAAATTAATATTTGGAATGACCCACCTTTCAGCATTCACTGTACCAGTACATTGGCCTGGAGGAGCCCTTCAGGGTATTAATAAGTGTTATCTTTTAGATAAGTTGTGAAGAAGAATTGGGTGGGGATGTGCTACATAGAAACCATGTGTCAGGGCAGATCATGGGCTGCCACTTCCACTTCACCCGGGAGAGCCATCTCCTGTGTGCAGCCTGCCCCGGAGACAGCAGGTGAAGAGGCTGGACTCGATCTGCTTGAAAGCAGGCGTGCTTGGCTCTTGGATGACTCCAGATAGTTCAATGGAGCTGGGAATTCAAGACCACACTTTTTTTTTTTTTTTTTTTCAAATTAGTATGTAATTTTGCCTGAATAATGACAGCCACTGCTTCCCTCTTGGCCCCTGCTGGGTTTGCCTCCCCAGTTTGGCTGTGAGCTCCCGAGGGAATCTATTCTTTATTTAGCATGGTTTCTGGCACCAGGGTGTGGCTCAGTGCCAGCATGGCAGAGCAAGTAGAAAATGCAAGAATTTTGAGGGGAGGCAGCCGGGTTTTAATGCTGGTTCTGCCCCCCCAACTTTGGCCAAGTTGCTAAACTTCTCTAAGCATCAATTTATTTACTTATAAAATCAGGCACATCAGGCACATGTTCAGGGCTTATCTCAAGGGTCAGGTTCCTAGATTATACGACACGCAGACTGTCCTGAGCACAGCACTAGGCATCCCAAACCCCTGTACTAAGTGGTCGTCATTCTTATGGTTACTTTTGTTGTTATGGTCAAAGAAACCGCAGAAATGAGAATGGGAAATAGGCGTGTGTTCTTATTACACAATGACAGTTCTGCTTTTGCTTTATTTCCTTCCTACTCTGAGTTTGAACAACACAAGTCATGATTTCTTCAGCCATTCTACATATTTCCTTTTACATTTACTCACCATATGTCTTCCTCTGCTCTGCTAGCAGGCGGACTTTTTTCTGGTTCTGCATTGCACCAGGCCTTGCCCACATGAATTAGAGAATTAGTGGCTCAATAATGGAAGCCATCTCTATGGTTTTATGGTTTTCAGTTTCAGGCACAAGCAGAGAGAATATCATTTCAAGTTCAAATATCCCAGGGAAGGTCCTTGGCCTAGTTTGGCTCCAATGCTCACACAGTGGGTATGGGGCAGGATCACAGCTAATATGGCCCTCACCATATTAGTGAGGGATGTGGGATGGTGCAGGGTTTGGAGCTGATCCTAGAACAAAACAGCTGTCCCGAGCAGATGAAAGAGTAGATGTTTACCTGAAGGAAGATGACTTCCGTCTTATCCTACAATCAGGCAGCGAGTATTTACTGAGTAATGATTGCCTGCCAGCAGCACGCAGTAAGCACCCTGTGATGTAGAGAGATAGACATGTGAAGCAGAGAAATAGATTTGGGAGTCGTTTGCATCCTGGTGAGAGAGGAAATGCTGAAAGCAGATGAGCTCTCAGGGAAGACAGGTGGGGAAGGGAAAGGGGAGAATCCACACTCTTGGGAGACTCCCCCACAGAAGCAGAAGGGCTGGTGACAAGGTGCCAGCTGGAGTCAAGTGAGGACAAACTTTAGGAAGACCTGGGTTGGCAGGGCCCTGGGCCAGGTCAAAAATGCCACAAAACACAGGAGACTGGTGGGTCTAAGCCTATGAGCATTTTGAGAATGCAGGTTCTGTTTTACCCAGATTTGTTTCCTCACTCTCTAGCACTGTGCTGTTTCTTAGGTCACTGCAGGTAGTCATGTGTGAATAAAAGTTTCAATTCTTAATGTACCCATTGCATCCTCCACTGATTGTGAAGAAGGAATGCCAATTTCTCTGCCCTCCAAACTGAAAGGACAAATGGTACAATGTTGGTTCTCTCCTTTGTATGATGGTAGCTACTGTTAGTTATCCTAACAAGCCTCAGTGAGGCATCTTCTGTGCTTTTGAGAGACCTGTAAACACGATAATTTCAGGAATACACATGTCCTCAGGGATATTCAAGCACACAGAATTCTTGCAGCATCTGAGCTAAATTGATAGACTTTTAAAAATGATTGACAATTACCAATAGCTGGAGGTTGGAAAGCTTATTTCATACTCTCTGTGGATATGCTGCTTCAACTTGTATTTCTTAGAGGGCTCATGATTCATGCACTGCAGAAGGAACATTTTTAAAGTTTTTCAAGGGAAATTTGGTGAACAAAATAAGCCGGATTAGGTGAGCTACGTGTTTGAGAGCCGAGTCACATGCTGTTTACTTGCTTCACCTCTGTGAACCCTCCCACCTTGCCAAGGGCCAACTTGCTCATCCACAGAGCGGGTATTAAGCTCCACATAATAGAAAAGGCACATCCTTTGCATTCAGGGAAGTTAACAACTTATAAGGGAGGATAAGACTGGTCCATGGAGAACAGTGATACAAGGCAACAGGTAATTATTACCAGGTGTCTAGCATATTTCCCAGCACAGTAAATATGAATGTTTTTGAATGAATAAATAAATGAAGACATTGACTAGAAAAGTGTGTATGGTTTTGAGGGAGAGGAGATCTCAAGAAGAAATACAGTATCTTTCTGTTGAATACAGAATTGGAAAGGAAGGAGAGGGTCAGGGCATGTAGAGATGAAGGGGGAAAAGGATAGCACATTTGAGGGAAGAGTGTGGGCAGAAGCATTGGGATTGGTAGGCTGACCTGGGGTGTACAGGGTGTTGGGGCATCATGATATATATCACAGCTAAACATAGTGTGTAAGGGGATTTGGTTGTCTTTTATAAAACATAACAGGCTCTCTTGGAATTATAAGTCTTTCAGAGGTCAGGCTATAATGATACATAAGGTATTCTAATATATGGGTTCCCCAACAAATTTTTGTTGTTTTATTTTTTTTACAACCATAAGCTTAGGTAAAGGACAATCTGTAAACAGCATTTTGAAAAATTTAACAAAGAAGAAAACAATGTCTATAATGATACATATAGTATTTTTATTTGAAGTTCTTTAACAACATCACTGAAGCATTTTATTGTTAAGAAAATAGTTGCTATCCAAAGAGTTCATGATTTCAAATATTTCAAATTTATGTAAGGGAAATAATCTACTTTGGTCCTCTTGCCTTTCTTTTTGAACAAATTGGAGAAAAATTTGGAACCTCTTTACAGCGTCTGAACATTCTGAGATGGAAGCTAGCCTTGCAGGGCCTTTGGGAGTTTGCTCATTTTTTTCAATACTGTAATATATAGGGTCTCCATAAAGTTTGTGCACAATTTACAGTGTAAACCTACTTTACACAGACTTCCTGGATACACTGAATCTCCCTCCTTCCTGTGTGATAGTTTGCTTGAATCTTAGATATTAGTGCCATAGGAATAGGGGGACAGAAGAATGGAGATGTTGCATTTGAATAAAGCAACAAGTTGAAATAGACAATTTTATTGGTTAACTTCCTTATAGCTGAACCTTTTATGTATTGCAGCTTGCAACATTGCTCAGATTTGATATTTGACTCCTTTATATTCTGTAGAAGGGGTGTAAACAAATAACCAAATGAATAATTCTTGGTGCCAGTGAGATATCAAACTAGTTTAAAATGAAGAGGCCATCGCTTCGTGTCTGAAACAAATTCATTGCTTGGTAAATGAGGGAGAGCTTTGCTCATGAGACAAATGTGAGGGAAGAAGAGACCTAATCTTGTGTAGGGGTTTAGGAATTGTGGCTTTCAGGAATTGGAACGATTTCAAAAGAGAGAATGTTTAGATTATTGTTTGACCTTTAGCTGTGAAAGCATGGTTACTTAAAAATCATTGTTACTCATTAGCTGCTTTTCAGAAATATTGACCTCTCACTGATTGGTCAAGCTTTCAAAAGCATGGTTAATGATGCGAATGTGCCATTGATCAATTAGGTTGGATTTGGATGGATTTAAAGTTGGTTCTGGTGATTACTTGTGAAACAGAGATCAGTCCTTTCCTATGAGGATAGGAACTTTTGTTGTCACTAGAAACCATTGTTATCATCCTTCATGTCTAAAAGTTAAAAGTCTAGTCTGACCTTTTTTTTTCCATGTTGAAGTATACAGTGAGAAAGGAATAAAATCCTTTTTACAAGATAAAATACAATATGAAAAAAATACGAAATATTATAATAGCCTGTCAGAAGTGTTGACAGGTAAAGATAACAAGTGATATATGAATCGTTAACTTTTGAATTAAAATTTTCTATCTCTGGTTATGTGAGAGTCCTGGAAGAGTCTAAGTTTGACTGTGTATTTGCCTTGCCTTCCAGATTATGTAGAACACATTCATTTATTTCAAATCTTTTGGGAAAAAAATGGACACAATAAATTGAATTAGTTTGATGTATTAGTTTGAAAAAAATAGAGGCAGAAGAAAGTGTCAGGTTGAAATAATTATTCTTTCATTTCCCCTTTGCAAAAGAGAGCTTTTGCAAGAGCTTTGTGCTCACGGGTTCTGTAATAATGAGGATGATATGAAGCCCATGGGTGTATGGCCTAAAGAGTGTGCAGAAAAAAACATAATTTGAAAGTGAGCAAAGAAGTTCTTTAAAAAAGAAATACTTACTATTTTTCTTCAAGTGTCAGTCTGGAATTAAGCTTTCAGATTTTCGATATGTACCAGAATAAGCACATTCTCTTGTAAGGATTTGCTGGGAGCTCGGATACTAGCATCCTTTGGAAGAGGGGAATAGAAACACGGGTGACTAATGGAGAGGTTTCATTTGAATACACTGAAAAGTCCAAATGTACAACATCGTTATAGACCCACCTTCTGCATAGTGCAGCTTGGGCCACCGCAGCCTTCATCTCAGGGTGCCTAATTCCGTACTAATGGAGAAATGTCATATCACACCCCTGAGGCCATCCTGAGGATGACTTAAATGTTCTTTGATTTTTAAACATCTAGAATTGCTAAAGGTCCATGTGGCCCTCTAGGGACCCCACAGTCCTGTTAGGAAGACACCACAGGCGTGCTTGTCCCGTTACAGAATAAGTGGACTGTAGACAGGCTAAGAAGCAGTGCCGGTGGGAGGAGAGGTGAGGAAGGGATCACCTGGGGGAGGTATTTACACAGCCCTGCGGTGTTTGCCTGAACGGGAGGAACACCCAAGGAGTCTGGCAGCTGGATATGTGGACCACATTGAAAGCAGCTTCTTCCTGTTGATCCTAAACAAGGCAGTGAGGAAGGGGGACGGTGACAGCAAGGCAGACAGAAAAGGGACCCTTTCTTCGCAACTTTCTCCCAATGCTGGCGCCACACCTCTGAGCCCTTTAAGGCACTTCCAATCACCCAACTTAACATTTTCTCACTTAATTGCGCCTTACCCTGTATTGTTCTCTAATTGCCTCAGGTGTGTCAAAGTCAGGCTTCCTGGCCGGCAAAACCGCACTCTGCTTTCTCGGTCCTTCAAGGCAGAGCTAAGCAGAGCTAAGCACGGGGCTGAGAGCATAATTAAACAAGCTTTAATTTCCAACTTGATTGGCTGACTGATTAAAATGGAAGTGAACAGCTCAGGTGATTGTGTTGTCCAGTGGTGAGAAGACTGGAAGACGTTTATTTCCTAACCTTTGTCAGATGGGACTAAGAAAACTCATGGTTACCTCTCATCCTGGGGCCTCAGTTTGACAATCTGTAAAAAGTGGTACACAAACTTTGGTGACATTAACACTGCCCCAGAAGGCCCAGGCCTTGTATGGACTGGGATTTCAGCCTGCTGTTTGCAAAGCCTTGATAGCGTCCTCTGAAGACGAGATGCACACGGATTTGTGTGTGGAATTTTAATGCCTGGGAAAACCCAATGTGAAGTATACTCCTTTTCCTGCATTTAAATTATTATTATTTTTTTTAAATGTCAAAATGGTGAGAGCAGCTTGAAAAATGTTTTACTGTTGGTTCCCAAATTATGCACTGCCTGGATTTGTGTACCCCTGGATAATGAAGGAACATCACAGTCTGGAAGATAACAATAACTCCTGAGTAGGGTGAGAAAGGCATTTATCTTTCTGTTTCCACTCTGCCAGCAAGCATCTGAAAATCACTAACATTCCTATTTGAATAAATATTTTGGTAAGATATGTTCATTTGAATTCCTACCCGCAATAACTTAGATTGTGATGGGGGAAAAGGAAAGAGATGAAATAGTTTTTATTATTAAGAATTTCAACGGCATTTCTGAAATGCTGTCAATATTAGAATATCTGTTTTCTATGATATTCTCCCTTCCCGTACAGGTTTGACTGGAACAGTGAGAGCCGTGCGGCTCAGTAAGGATGTATGCGTGAAGAATGACAACAGGAGACTGACAGTGTCCCTGGTCCTCTTCATATGTTTACCTCCTGCTCTCTACAGGTGTTACCAATTCAATTATAGCTTTTGCTACCCCAAATCTTTTTAATATCCTCTTTTAAATTTTGAAATGTAGATGCTAGAGCATATAAACTCAATTGAATTCTCTGCCCCGTTGATATAAAATGCTAACATCTGCGATTAAGGCATCTAAGAGGTTGCTGATGACAAGTCCTGATGGTCCATATGGAAGACCTGGAGGAACAGCTAAGCTGGGGTAGAAGGTCTCATCCAGATTGTGACAGTGTCATTTGCTGTGGGAAATAGAGAGCTAAACAAGACAGGGTCCCTGGCTCAAGAGATTGGAGGAGACCAATGAGAAGCAACACGAAGAGAAAAAAGGGGGCTAAACACTAAGTCAAACTTAGCTGGATTGTCCGATTTCAGAAGAGGGAGATATGTCAGAGAGTGCAGCACTCAACTTGAGATTGCATTAAAACAAAAAGTGCCTATCGATGTGATTATTGTTATGGAATCAATCGACTTTTTTCTTTGGTACTCTTAGGCAGCTGTTTCTGAGCTCAGATTGGCCAGGTTCCCTCATTCGAAAATATTAGGATGCACTTTCCTATCATCCTAATGTTTATTACTGTATGTGCATAAATGCCTGAACTCCAGATTGTATTTGTCCAGCGCGGAACATATTCTAATTTTGACCTTCTAACTGTGACCTCCAGTGACCTGCTAGTCTACTTCTTTAAACACGAGACTGCTCCACATTTTGTCACACATCCTCATATTGTAGACATACATTTCATTTATGGGCAGCTAAGGCTTTTGCTTCATTTTGCACTTGAGTTCTTAGTAAACCATATCTTCCAGGAGAATTTGGAAAATTGAAATTTAGAATCTTTGTACAGGATTAACTTTGATTTCTTTTGTTAAATATTGGCAATTTGTTTTGACCTATTTCTCTAACCAATTTTTTTTAAAAGATCTTAATAATATCATCATATGTATTAATGATTTTTCTCTGCCTTTAGGTAACCACTATAAATTTTTTTTAGAAATCTATGGTTTCTTTTCTTCGTCTTCTTCTTGTTCTTCTTCTTCTTCTTCTTCTTCTTTTTTTTTTTTTTTGGTAGAGACAGAGTCTCACTTTACCACCCTTGGTACAGTGCCATGACATCACTGGACTCACAGCAACCTCCAGCTCTTGGGCTTCCGCGATTTTCCTGCCTCAGCCTCCCGAGCAGCTGGGACTACAGGCACCCGCCACAATGCCCAGCTATTTTTTTGTTGCAGTTCAGCTGGGGCTGGGTTTGAACCCACCACCCTCAGTATATGGGGTCGGCATCCTACTCACTGAGCCACAGGTGCCACCCACGGTTTCATGTTATCATTCTATACTGCTTGGAAAGATTCAGATATTGGATTTATTCACTCTTCCTTGCTTTAGGAAAAATGCTATATATTGCAAAAGGACTTTTTTTTTTTCATCATAACCATCTGTTGGCCTTAACTCAAATTTTCAAATGGTCTTCTATGACTGCGTTTCATTTTTCCTTAGTGGCTAAAATGAAGACTTCTTTGATATGAATTTGGCCTCTAAAGAGTTTGCCTTTTCATAGGTCAGATGTTATTTGGTGCAGAAATAGTCAGATTAAGTATCCTGAGTTGTAGTTTAACACATTTCTGAAAAGGAGCAATAAAAAATACTGTCTCCCCCACTGTGCCTTCCAAAATGACTTATGTTGCTTTATGCTAATATTAACAGGCTGCTCCAGGCTCGAACAACATGCTGGAAAATTGTGGTCTGCCGTGCATTGCCTTTGATGTTACTCCATGCCAGATCAGCAGGGAGTTTGCACAACCTCATCTAGGCGTAGCTTTCAAAGTACAGAGCTCTTACTTCAGTACCACTTTCTAGGAACAGCTCCTTGTACACACATTTTATCTTTCATTTCATTATAGACTTGTGCACAAGTTTTCAAAAGAACTATATCATCATTGCTTCTATTTTATTAATATATAGAACATGTTTTCTGATTTGCTTGCATAGGGTAGCTTAGGATTATTATTTTTAAACATGAAACAATTTGAGAAGTGGAATGCCATGTTGACCATCAAGTTTGGGTTATTAGGTGGCTCTGAAATGCTCTATAGTATTAAAATGTCAGATACAGCCTCTACTCTGATGCTACTGTAACTTGTCATTTCAAAACATTAAAATGACCTTCAAACTAAAAAACAGTACTTGATGAACCTAAGCATAATAGTAATATAATTGCTGAAATATGTGCACCAAATGCTTTACCTGCATTCTCCTATCAAATCCCCATAATAAGCTCATAAAGTTGGCGCTATGATTGAGGTGAATTTCTCTGGGTCTTGGAGTGCCTGTTTCAAATCCTGGATGAAATTGATGAAATTCCTTAACCTCTTCAAGTCTCATTTTTTCTGTTAAAGAAAGCTAATGATAATATACATATTATAGGGTTGTGTTAAGAAAAACCATAAAATAATAGATATAAAATAGTTACCAAAGTTCCTAGACAGTGGTAATAAAAATAGCTACCATTTAATGAGTATTAACCACTGCCCTAAGAGTTTTCTGTGCAACATTAATTTAATCCTCACAAGGACTGCTATCATCATTGCTTTCCATATGAGGAAAATGAGGGTTAGTAAGGTGAAATAATTATTTCATGGACACACAACTCACTGGGAAGGATGCAGCACAATCACAACTTGAATCTAGAAATACATGTATGTGGTTCATATTAAAAAGCTAACTGACATTCATTAGTCAGTTGGTGGTGGTGGTTAGCAGCTCAAAAAGAAACATAGAAACCCTTCTGTAACAAAATAAAAGATGATTCAACAACTGTTGCACAGAACTAAATTTATGGAACAACACAGTGAGCATAACTCTTAGTATAATTAGACTATTAGTACCTTGTTTCCTCTAGAATATCTTCATGGAAGTCTCATACCATCATCGTCCTTAGGGCCTCTGTTTCACCAGGAGAGAAACTCAGAGCCAGAGCTCAGAGGACTCAACAGGAAATAGGCATCTGACCTAGAGTTTGCAAACTCAATCTCTGTGATCTGCATGATGTTTCCCCAGAAAGGCAAATACTCTATAAAGAAGTTGTGGAATAAATGAAAGAATCATGTGGAAATGTTTTACTCCCTCTAACAGTGCTGTCCGATGGAACAGGCCATGATGAGGGACACGTTTGGTGTCCCTAAATTCACTGGATACACCTGGCGATTGAGTATTTGAAGCCTGGCTATTGCAAAGTGAGGAACTAAATTTAGTTAAAGTTACCATAATCTCCAGTCATGTCATAAAAGGGCAATCTTAAATAATATAGTCTGGTTTTTTCCCTAATCACCTCACTTACATCTTTACTCTTCCCTAATCACCTCACATCTTTACTCTCAAATATTTTCCCCTCAGTCTGGAAGTCATGCTTAAAATTATACAATGCAGGTGACTGAATACTGGCTTTCAATTAATAATAGCATGAAATATAGGCTTTCCTAAAGCTGTATTTCATTCATTCAGTTCCCTGTCTGGGACATTATTTTCCATGTGACTTTTACAAACCATCAGCCATAGCATTGACAGTGAGCAATCTCAAAACAATACAAAATGGTAGGAAATGTGTAGATTTGCTACTTCATTTTTTTTTTTTTAATCTTTTCTTTCAGTCTCACTCCATGTTATGGGATCTTTGGCTTCCTTTACTTGGTGCCATATAGCCATCAGCCTCCACTATTGACAAGCTGCCAACAACATTCTGGAATTACATTGTATGTAATTTCTTGACAACAGTGTTTCCAGTATCAAGGAACAAAGCATATGCCTTGCAACTTCACAGATATGAAGTATTTTTTCTGTTTCTTAATTTGTAATATCTTAATTCCAAATATGAATTGAAGGCGTGTTAAAGGACAAAGCTAAAAGAGTTGAATAAAAGAAAGAAAATAACACACATATACTGAGATCAAGTATGTTTTTCAATAAGCTTTCTTTAGGAGTGATAGAAATGAATTCAAGCAGATGAAGTTGGGAGGACTCTGTCCATTGGCAGCAACTCAATGCTATATAACAGAAGAGAATTTAGTGTTGACAGACGGCTTAGAGAAAGCAGGAATGCACCTTTTCTGTTCTTGACTTCTGGTCCAGAGGAGGATCAAATTTTGTGCTCTCTTCATTCATCTGATGTTAGTGAAAATTTCTTAGTCATCTGTTCCAACAGAAAAACATATTATCAAATTATTGCTTATTTTAGGACAACATTATACTAACATAACCATAATAAAAAATGGCTTATCAACACAAACATTTTTCAAATCCTATTTCACAGAGTTCACCAAATGGGAGCAGATAATTTGGGCCTTAGAATCTTCTAAGAAATTGCTTTTGGAACATGATATAAGCTTTATAAATCTGTGCTGCTTTTTTGGTCTGTGGCAACTGACATTTAGAAACTATGTATTTCCCTGATGTATCTGAGACTACATGATTGATAGGTGAGGAAATAGGTAGGTGATGCATTGTCAATAACAAGGCCTGTCTAGTCACGTGGTCAGCAGCCATTACAAAGGAGCAGTGGAAGGTGCGCAGTAATGGTAGAGGTCTTCGTATAGACAGAGTCCTTACCTGGGGCTAGAAATCCTGGCACTCAGATCCAGGTTAGTCATTTAATCCCCTCTTTCCCTTTCATTATTTACAAGAAAGAGATGATAGTACCTCCGTTATTTGAACACCAAAAAGAGTTTTTATGAAAATACTTTGGAAACTATGCTGATTCGAATATACTGTGATTTGTGTACAGACAGTACTGCAGATATAAATTTTCAGCAGTCTGGTTTGTCAATGGATGATACAGGTGTTGGTAAAAAAAGATTGTTCCTCAAAAAAAAAAAAAAAGGAACAACCTCAAAGAAGTGTTGTAGGTGGGGAAAAGGTATGCACAAGGTTTGAATTACATTTAATACGGAATATGACAAAATTGTCCTGGGTCTGAGAATAGGTAAATTAGCAAATACATTATAGAATGAATTCCAGTAGCTACTTTATTCCATAAATAATAAAGCCATTCTAATTCAATTTGGAAATTGTTAAACCTTGTATAAACCAGGATGGTTTATACCCATAATACCTAGAAGCATGAAATCTAACTGTAAGTAAAATCTATATGTTGGGTTTAACGGATAGTTTTTCCAAAGGAAGGATAATTGATGGTTTTTATCATGGTGTGGGTTGGGCCAGACTTAGCTTCCCAGTCAGGAAAACATGATGTTGAGTTCCCGCGCATCAGCCAGGAACAAGCCATCGTGAGTTTTCCTGGAAGAAAAATTCTATGTGTGCGGCGATAATAATAATATAAGGGGAGGGGGGAGAGATTGCAAAATGAAAGGACAGAGTTTCCTGTTTGTTATTTTTCAAAATAATGACTGTGGATTCTCTCCCCACAGAAAAGATGCTATTTATTTTTTAATGATGAGCTGTTTCCCAGAGAAACAAAGTGGCATTCTGTCGACACCATATGGCCGTGGAAAAACAGATTCCACCATGTTCGTTTGTTAGACTGCCTTCTGCATTTCTGTATCCGTGATTTATATGGGGGCCTCTGTGATTGCCAAAATATTCAAATGGATTTCTCTTAGCAGGGCAGCCTGCATGGGGGGAGAAAGGTTTTCAAAACAGCAGGACCTGAACAGTCTCCTGCTGCTCAGAGAAGAGAACACTTCCAAGCTTCTGTCCTTCTGGCGCATTCATTGTAATACTAATTTACATCCTTGGTTTAGGGACCATGTTTGCATTCAGAAAAAGCAGCTTATGTTCCTTTATGCTAATACAATCATACTTGAATTATCACCCACATCCTTAAAGTCGTATTAGTCTTTCTGCCTTGGTGAAAGCAGAGAACCTGGCCTTTAGGAAATTCGAGGGAGCTCCTCCGTAGCAGCGACGGAATGATACCATTTTGAACACATTGATTCCACAGCTGGCTTCCGAAAAGGCATCTGAAGTGGGTATAGATACATTAAAAATAGTCATGAAAGGCTTCCTTTTCTGTCTAAGCATATGATTACCATCTACGTATTCAGGGGCTGTTTTCAGTGGAAGTTTGAGTGGTGTTCTCTGGTTCATAAATAGAAACATGTCAAATACATGATACTGATTATAATGAGGGGATTTGATGAGTCAGACTAATTGATGTTTTGGAAAAATGGAATTCCTGAGAAAATGGTATGCGTCCACATGCATACCCAGATAATAAGAATCTAAAATATATAAGAATTAAGTTACATAAAAACATATATATGCATATATATATATGTTTTATTCCTGAGAGTATCAGATGTTCTGTCAGTAAGCTTAGCCATTACGTGCTTCATTATGGTCCAAGGGGGAAACATTAAATAATTCCATGTGGAAAAAGAAAACAAAAATAGGAAATACTGTTTAATTACAGGTGACAGATATAGCAATAATGCAGTAATTTTCAACTGTTATGCTGTGACAGGATCTTAAGTGGGCTGCAAAATTTTTAATGATCATTAAATTATTTTCAAAAGAAGTTCAAAGCACAGTAAGTATATTCTTCTTTTTTTTACTCTTTTTTTTTTTTTTTTTGATCAACATAATCTAAGTGTGCCTCAGAAGAAAGGTTGAAAAACATTGCAAAGATGTAAAAATACTACTAAAAGTTTCTTTTCCTCAACCTGTATTAGAATGGCTAAAAGTTTAGGCCACCAAAACAGATGGTGCATTATTTGCTGTTTGTTAAGTATAGAGGGAGGTTAAGGTTTTTTTTTTTTTTGGTGATAAAGGGCAGAGCTAAAGACCCAGAGACCTTTAGTGATTTCCATTATTTGCAAACCAATTTGGACAGATCCCCCAGGAATCTCTTGTAATCTCCAGGATGGGTAAGGGGAGGTGAAACCCAGCTGAGCTCACTTTCCTGTTGCTTTTTCTGCTGAGGAAGCAGAATTTCAATGGTCTCAAGGTAACAGTCTTGCTGCCTTAAGTATCTCAAAATCTTCCTTTTCCACAAGAGAATTTTCTGATGCAAACCTGCCAGTGAAATACAGAGAACTCACTCACTGAAGTTGAGAAAGACAAAAATAATCATTGGACTATCCAAGTGAAATCAGGTAGAATCCCATCTTTTATTCTTTATGTAAAATATACAAATCTTTTGCCTGGGATGGGTCAAAATGTCAGAGGCAGAGCTGACACTAATCTCAAATAATGTGCCACATTATTTGGTGTCTAGTCACTTTGACCTGGCTGTAAACCAGATAACAATGTATAGCAGATAACAATGGCTAATTTCTCCAAAATCCTGAATCTTGATTTGTGCATTGTTGATACCTGATGATTAGAACTTATCTGAGACCTCCTATTCTCTGAGGAAAGCTTGTTTGAAGGGAAGGATCTAACCTGAGTCACACCCTATTATTGGCACTCAAACCTCAGACTTTCCCCTTTTTCAATTAAAAAGTTATACATTCAATTAGACTACATCTGTGAACCTGCTTTAGCAGTAATTAAGATGAACATTACGATATGGGTAATAAAAAGTAATAGTTTCCTTCAATCTCTTGGGTTTTTTGAAATACATTTTCTCGATGGAAATCAAATTATTTTATTGCATGGCAGTGATTCTTCTCTATTCAGTAGGTGAAATGATGCATGGGCTGTTGCTTGTACAATTGCTAAGGTGGAATCATTAAGAATAAAGTTGAGTAAATAAAGTTACTGGGTGGCTGATTTTCCACAAAAAGATTGGATCTGTGTTGAATTAGCAGGAAATAGGTCCAGGGTTTTCTCTAACTAACCTACCCTCAGTGGAAAAAAGAAATGAAATGGCCTTATTCAAGGACATCTATTTGAAATCCATAAATATTTTATAAGGATGGAATAAATTGCTTATTTTCAAACAGGTGCTATTGTAAAAATTATTTTGATTTTTTTCTTTGCCTCAAGGCCCTTGAACAAAATAACAATATATCATGTACATAGTACTTAGACATTAGGTTACGCCTGTGTTTTCCATAATTGGCTCAGACAGAGGGAGGCTCACACTTAGGGTTCCTCTGCTATCTCCCCAGTGTCTTCTCATAAGAAAAATCATGCCTCAAATAGAACCTGCATCTCATTGCTCATTCTGAAAATTGTCTACTGAAATGGTACCATTTCCTTCAGGATAATGACAATAGATTGAAATGTATTCTGCCAACTTATTTGATAAGTAATTTCCACCCTCCATCAACACATTCAAATGTTTCCTGTATTTTATAGGTGATTTTGCATTTGAACAACAATAGAAAACAAGTGTATTAGGAAAAAATATTTTTCTTTTGCATTTATAATTTTCACCTCATATTCCTTTTGGATTTGGGGATTTCTGTAACAAATGTGTATATTATGCAAGTTTGAGATGGAAAAATCTGTCCCTTCGAAGGAGTGATGTAAGAAAAGGTGGTGTCATTCCCCTAATTCATATTTACGTCCAGCTGTATCAGTAGGAGAGGAAAGAGGCTGAGCTGAGCCATCCGCATTCTGGTTCTCTGTCCTCTATGAGACCAGTAGACTCATTAATGAAGCTGAAGTCAGGGCCTGATCTGTGGTCAGGGTCATGGAATCAATGAGTAGCCAAAGACATAATTTATTCCATAAAAAGCATTAACCTGCTTATGAATTCAAAGCTAGATCACTTTCTGGCTATGGTCTGATGGTCAGTAAATAATTGGGAAATGGTTTAAAATTGACTTTAGTTCCTACAAGCCCTTCAGTAAGGGACAATTTCTATGAATATAGAAATTTTGGAAAAGAAGATGTGTATATCCTTAGGTCTAATCTTCATTTCCTTAGATGCCTTGAGATCTAGCTCCTGACACAGCCTTATGGTAAGAGTTGCTTTGAGTGGATTTCGATTCCTTGGGAACATTTCCTGCCTTGGGCAGTCAAGAAAAATTTGCCACCTGGAGAAACCAAATGACTAGAAACCAAGAGAATTACACACAGAAAACGATGGGAGCCAAAGAAAACCACCTTGGGTGTGCACAATACCTTTGCTCATATCCTTCTTTGAGGGGACTGGGGTCCCTGTTGAACCAGAAAGCACCACTGAACACAGAGAAATGAATGGGTAAGGCTGATCTAGTTGCCTCTTCCATTTGGAAATTTGAGCTAAGAGAAAAAAAACGCACGTTTGTGCCTGAATCAAAGTAATCATGATACCAGAGTAAAGGCTCAAGCACTGCTGTTGCTCCTGGGGTCACTGGGGCTCCTTAGAACTCTGCAGGTGGTCACATTTGGTGGGCTGCCTATTGGCCCTGAGTCCTCTGACATGTTACATTGCAATTCCTCCTACTGGAAGAGTAAGCTTTATTTCCCATCCCCTTGACATTGGCTACTTAACTTGCTTTGTCGAATAGATCCGAATAACATTGACAGTATGCCAGTTCAGAGCTAAGGCTCTAAGTGGCCTTGGATGTTTCCGTTCATCCTTTTGTGCCTTTGCTATCGCAACAAGAAGAGCATGCCCCAGCTGGTCTGCTGGGTAAAGGAGTAAGAAAGACTCCTGAATAGAACTGCAACAACCACTGACAGACCATAGTGAGAAACAGTCATGCCAACCACTGCAACTTCAAGTTGAGGTGCCCAGCAGAGTCCAACACAGATCAATGGAACCCACCACACCTGCAGACTCATAAGGAACTGAGTAATTGTTATAAACCACTGAGTGTTGCAGTTGTTTGATATTCTACACAGCAATAGCTAATCAATAGATAAATCCTCAGGTCTGATCACCCATTTTCTAGGATGCTTTGAGGTCTGACTCCTTCTGATGCTGCCTTGAAAACGTATTTCTGGCTTTGGACAGTTACAAAAGGCCCTTTAGGTAAGTAAGTTTGAGGCAAGGAAGATCCACTGTCTGAACCTGCCGGTAGAATGCTGAGAAATACCCCAGAGACGGCAGCAACTCCTCTATTCTCAAAACTATCTCATGGAAATGATCTTTAAATAAGAACAGGGAGAGCAAAGAACAAAAGCTGGGATAGAAACCCTATCTGTTAATGAAGAACTTGCCGTAACTGAAGCCACTGGAAGAAATGAATGAATAGGTCCAGAAGCCAACCAGAAGGGTCCTCCCCAGGATCAAGGAAACTTAGAAGCAAATTGTAATCAAAAGTTTATTTGTGAGCACAGAAAGTTAACTAAAGGATTTGAATATTTAAAAACGCCAAGGTAGTTACACCCTCTCTGCCTCGCTTGGGGAACCTGTGGGAGAGGACCCTGCATACTGGATGGTGTTGTCAGTGCCTGTACCCATTTCTGTGACTTAACTTCACAGCCTCTGTGTTCTGCAGCCCTGTTAATACCTGAATTTAGCTTTCTCCTCCCCTGAATCCATCTTTCTTTTTAGTTCGACCTGTGTTTCTGTCTGTGGCTTAAATAGAGTTTCATCCTGAAAGAAAGCATTCCAATTTCTCTTTCTGAAACATCTCTGGGGAGCATATTTCTACTGATCCCACGAAAGGTATGGAATGAAACCTCTGATCAATTTAAGTCTAAATAACATTTCTTGTTTAACTTCTTTGAAGATGTCAATGTGACCTAATATTTCTAGCAAAATCTAAGGACAGTAGTTTATCTTGTAAGCAATATAGCTTGCCTCCCGCCCCCCCTATGGTGTTCTCAGTGTGGTAATAGAGTTGAAAGGGTTGTTACATAGAGGAATTCTGACCTTCTACTTCAGGGCTAGAGATCACAGAGAGAGCAAGATACACAGGGCTGGTGATCAGTTCCCAATGGGGCTAATTGATAAGGAACATATTTTATGAATGAAGTTACAAGATAAAAACTGCAACTAATGAAATACCCCTATGACTCCAAAGTAATTAAGGGAGGCATTGCACACACTACCTCTAATTAGACACCAGGGCTGAGAATTCACAACTGACTCCAGCTTCTCCAGTGTTACTGGCCCCTTGGTTAATATGATAGAAATTGAGACTCTTCACAACGAAAGAAAGAAAAACTCCCTTCTAAGTGGACAAAGAGCCATTTGAGGAGCGCTGAGGTGGGTACCAATCATCACAACCATAGTGAATTGAACACAACCAATGTTTTTCAAATGATGCCTTTAGCCAAACAAGAGGCATTTTTTTTTTTAAACACAACTTTTATAACACAACGCAACTCCTTTTAGTTTAAAAAATGGCGAAAAAAAATTGTCACAGACCTTCAAAACGTACATGCACCTATTTTATCTCATCAGCATTTTCAACTTTTCAATCCAATCTCGTGGTTTCCCTTGGTAATTATTTCTATAAAATGTAATTCTAGGAACCTGCTTTGATTCTTATACATATGTAAGCTCACTTCCCAGTTCTGTTTCTTAACTTTCTCCTTGAAGTTGCCCTCACTGAAATCTTAATATTTCTCAAAGATGTGCTGAAACCATCATAGACAGAAGGCAAGCAATGGATTTTAGTTGTCAGGTATCATTGAGCATCCAGGGTGTGTTCTAGATAGAAGGAGAAAGCAGAAGGTTTGACCAGGTCTGATCTAGATCTAGAATTTTACACAAAATACACAGAAACTCCTTGCACATGACAGGATATGACTATGCATGGAACTGTGCACCCTATCTTGTCTTGTAGGCATTTGGAGGAGGGGAGGTGGAGTGAGGCCTGAAATATCAGCAAAAGCCCCACAGTGGGAGAAGAAACTCAGAAACATGTAGAAGGTGCTGAGTCTGGACAGGGGGAAGGGGAAGTGGTGGACAACGAGCTGTGAGGCTGCTCCAGGGGGAGAATTTCAACTGAGGTGCTCATGCCGACGGGAGAAATGTGGAGTTGATGCTTGTCAGTTTGTCTCCATCCCTGGCTCTTGTCATGTCCAAACCAGAATCCTATGTAATTATATCACTTTCAAGAGATCAGGGCCATTTTGCCAGGTTATGAATAATTAGAAATGACAGAACGAGATAATGTAAAATCACTTTTAATTTTTCTTTATTTAACAAATCTTCCCTAAATAGAATCTTAGAGCAGACTGACACCCTGGGAGTTATCTACTTACAGATTCCTCCAAATGCAGAAAATTATTCTGAACCACTGATAGGGGCTTGGAGCCCATGAGCCCCCAATATGTCATGTGATATTCTCTTCAATATATGTATTTTCACAGAGGCATGTTTTGTAGCTCTAATGCATTTATAAAGGCATTTAAAATCCTTAAAGGCTTAAAAACAAGTGGCCTACAGCATTTTTGCCAGATAGCTACCCATGAACAGTGTCAGTTCATCACCTATCAACTTAGCTGGCTCTAATTTCAATGCTTCTAATTCTTCCTAAGTTACCTTGAGCTGAAGTCTTCCAAGCAGCAGACCTGATCTGGCCCTTCCTTGTAGATGGGCAGGGCTGAGTCTCTAGGAGGGCTGACATCATTAGAAGCCATTCAAGACAAGCCTGCAGCGCATAGTGCCCAGCGCCCAGCTGTTTCTGTGCTCAGCACTGACAACGGTAGCATATTCCTCTGTCAGGAGGATGCAAAGATTGATTTTTTTATTTGTTTGCACTTCTTTCATAAAATGAAATTGAAATGAAGAATAAAACCTGGGAGGCCACTTGGCTTCGCTCACAGAGCTCAGGATATATGCAAAGCGGCATTAGGATGACGATCAGCAAACACACCAGCTTCCATGCCCCTTCTCTGCTCCACTGGCTAGATGTGGGAGGCATTTTTACTTTGGGTTCATAAGTTTTCTTCCTAATGAGTAGAAGCTGTTTAAAATAACATACTGATTTAGAGTGTTCTCTGACTTATTTTTGAACGTGATGTATTAGAATCTCCTTTTCACTCACATCTTTCAGAAGTGGTGCCAATAATGTAGGGATAATAAATTATTCAAAGTGGGGGAAGCCGTATAACACACAGGAAAGCCAGCAGTTTATTAAGGATCGCTGCGCACAAACACACATTTGCCAGCAATGTCGACAACAAATCAGAAATGATAGATGACCTTTCTCCCATGCCGGCAACATTTAATATCTTTGAAAGGCATTAAAGATGTCGAATATTTAGACCGCAATCTGAGAGGCAGCGAAAAGATATAGCATCTCTGTTTACAAACAGGCTTAGAGCCAGGTTACAATTACCTATTCCCGTCTTTTCCTAAAGGGTAAACATCTTTCACATATTTGTTTGCGAGTGTACTTTGCTTTGCAAAATAGTTCTGATCCTGAGGTGGTGTTTGTTAATCCGATCCCACTTTACCATAAACAAGAATTATCATTTCAGAGGCAGTTACACTTCATTTAGGTTCAGCTTCTGATTCATGTAGGCTCCAGCCATTTACATTTGTTTGCCCCTTCCCTCTGCCCTGTGTTTAATATTGAATGATTTATAAGCAGCCACTTTAAAGCAATGATAAAACCGGTTCTTTTTATGGCAGATTGACAGTGAATATTTTTAGAAGTAAAACATAATTTTCCTAATTTTTTTGCTTTCAAAGTTGGATTTGGGGTTAGGCTTATCTTTTATTAATTGTATTACAAATTGTATTATTAATTGTATTACAAAAATTCACACACACAAATTTATAGAAGAGTGTAATGAGCACCATACACCCGTCACTGAACCTCAACCATTATCAACTCATGATCAATCCTGTTTTAACTATATCTCCCTCTTGCTTTATTGTTAACTTGAAGCAAATATTAGTCATTATATCATTGAATATAGAAATGTTTCTGAAATTCTAAAACAGAAAGATACTTGAAAAATATAACTGTGTTACCATAATTACACATGGGGATAATTCAAACTTCATTATCAAATACCGTCACTGCTAAAATTTTCCCAAATTGTTTTCAGCATTTTTCTTTGAATCAGGATCTATACAGCACCTTCTTGTTGTAATTTCTTAATGTGTCACATAAAAGTGGTTTGTGTGCTTTTAGTTTCTCCTCTACTGCGCTCTATTTTTCCTTGCATTTTGCTGGGGAAAATAATGGGCTGTTTGGGGTGGCACCTGTGGCTCAAAGGGGTAGGGCGCTGGCCCCATATGCTGGAGGTGGTGGGTTCAAACCCAGCCCTGGCCAAAAAAAAACTGAAAAAAAAAAAGTAAAAAAAAAGGGGGGGGGAGCTGTTTGTTTTGTAAGATTTCCTAAAGTCTTTGTTTTGCTGCTTGAAGCCACGTGGTACGGTGTAACTTGTATTTCTGTCCCCTGTTCTTTTAATAAGTTGGTAGTTAGGAGTAGAGTCTTGGTTAGATTAAGGTTCAATATTTTGGGAAGAGTACTTCCTAGGCTATGCTACATACTTCCGCCAGGAAGACACATATCTGGTTATCTCTTTGTGATGTGAGCAGCCAGTGATGGTCATTGCCGAGAATCATTATTAAGTGTGCAAAAATAGTGTTAAGGTTTAGTTCATCTAGGAAAGGAAGGATACATAGTTTGGTTTCCCTTTAGCTACCTGTTTTCAATAGAAGGAATTATTCCCTAGCAACCTCTTAAGGTAACAAATGAGAATGTTTTAAAGTATCCTTTTGAACTCATGGATTGAAAATTATTTTATGTTTTCATCTATTGCAGTTATTATTCTAAATGATGATAAAATTGCACAATGATTGCTAGCAGGAACTTCAAGTTGGCTTCTCAGGACTTTTGAAAGTTGTTTTTGGCTTTATTGCTTTATTTTTAACTTGAAGCAAATATTAGACCTTATATCATTGAATATAAAAATGTTTCTAAAATTCTTTGACAAAGTAAGTATTCTAGGAATACTTTGTACCTGGAATTGGAAATTTTTCCAAGATGGAGACCACAATTTAGACATTTAGGGTGCTCCCTGGTAGAAAATTTGTTGTTATTTCCAGAACTTTTTATGGAACAGAATTAGGAAATAATTTTTTAAAAATGAAATATATCTTGAATTCATTCTAATACTTCCAAATTCAGGTCAGAGATTCATAGTTTTTATTTAAACTCATCACTCCTACACTGTATCCCCGTAATTCTATGCCCCAAACTCTCAGATTTTAAAGAATGAAACATTAATACTCGTTGGCTGTATACCCCATTCACAGAATAACATGAACACTAAGTGCTTACTCTCAGGAGGTACAAAGATAAATAATAGATAAGTCCTCCCCTTCAAGGCATTTAAAATGTTGTGAGTAGTGCATCGATTCAACCAACATATAATGCTCTCCAGCATGTGGCTGACCACAATTCAGATGCTGGAATGCAGCTGGAGCTGGGAAGAGGAGGTTCCTTCTACCCTGGAGCTTATTTTTGGCCACAGTTAAGATGGGTAAACATAGAAGAGGAAGGTATGAGGTGATAAAAACGGGCCGATTCAGGATCCATTATATAATTAAAGAAATACATAAATAAACCCTATTTTTGAATTGTGGGGCACAGCACAGCACTGATTACATTCAACTTCCCTAAATTTCATCCCATATGGCGATGGGGCAACTATCTCTGATCTCGAGAGAAGGGACACAAGTAGGAAGAAGTCAATGTTATGTCTTGACCCTGATGTTAGGTACCCAGTAGCCGAAGATTACTTTTTTTTCCTTCAGATTAACTAAACATTTTAAAATACAGGCATACATTCAATAACATTAAGGCACATCTTAATAAGAAACAAATGATTTTCTTCTACAAATTTTATTACTTGTACTGATTATAAATTATACACAATTGTACATATTTATATCAGAATATCTGACATATTTTGACAAATTTAATCCTTCCTTCCTACCACCTGCCTGCTCTACTCATTCCCAGGCAACCACTGATCTGCTTTCTTTCTGTCACTAGACTAATTTGGGTTTTCTAGAACTTTATATTAATGAAATATAAATAAAATTTAGTTATTTTTGGACTGGCTTCTTTTCACTCAAATATAATTAGATGGTAGCAGGTGTCGATGGTTCTTTCTCTGTTATGTAGAAATAGTCCTTCAATTTTTGAAATTTGATCTTTTCTGAGGATAGCAATATGTGGTACTCTCACATTCGTTATTTTATTATAAAATAGGCTTTATGTTAGACAATTTTGCCCAACTTCAGGCTAGAGTGTTCCGAGTACATTTAAGATAGGCTAGGCTAAGCTATGATGCTCAATAGGTTAGGTGTGTTACTTTTTGACTTATGATATTTGCAATTTACAGTGGGTTTATTAGGATGTAAGGCCTTCATAAGTTGGGTAGCATATGTATATTCATGGATTTGTTCTTCTACTTAAAAAAATCTTTAAATCTATTTCATGAGGAATATTGGTATGTTCTTTTCTTTTCTTGGAATGTCTTTGTCTGATTTGATGTCTGGGTAATGCTGGCCTCATAAAGTGAGTTGGAAAGTATTCCCTTCTCTTCAATTTTCTAGAGTTGTTTCTGTAAAGTTACTATTATTTCTTTTTAAATGTTTTATAGAATGAACAGAGTATTTATTTGAGCTGGGAGTTAAGTTTTTAACTACAAATCCATTTTTTCTGGCATAGAATTAATTAGGTTATATATTTCTTAAATGAACATTGGTAGTTTGGGTCTTGCTTGGTACATTCTAAATTTATTTAAGTTGCTGAACAAATCAGTATACATTTGTTTTTATAGTCATTTATTTCCTCTTAATGTCTGTAGATTTTGTAATGGAGTCACCTCCCTCATTTCTGACTTGTTGATTTGTTTTTCTCATTTCTCCCTCATCATTTGGGCTAGAGGCTTATCACTTTTACTGATCTTCTCAAAGAAGCAGTGTTTGAATATAATTTCATTTATTAACCATTATGCTTCTGTATTTTTTTCTTGATTTTTCTCTCTGATATTTATTATTTCCATTCTTCTGATTAACTTGAATTTCATTTGCTCTTCACTTTTTTCTTAAGGTAAAAGCTTTTCTCTTTTGCTAGTACAAGCATTTGATTACCTGAATCTACCTAAATAAAGATTTTGCGACATTCCACAATTTTGATGTGTTGTGTTTTAGTTTTCATTTTGTGCTAATTTTTCTTTTATGATTCATTGGTTATTTAGAAGTGTGCTATATAGTTTTTACATACCTGGTATTTCCATATATCTTTTGGTTATTGATTACAAATTAAATTCTAATTTGGTCTTGAACATACGTTGTATGACTTGAATATTTAGAAATTATTGAGATTTGATTTATTAGCTAGAGTTAATGTAGTTGCCTTCAGTAAATAGTCCATGTGCACTGGAAGAGAATGTATTTTCTGCTCTTCTTGTGTGGGATAATATCAGTTAGGTCAAGTTAATTATAACTCTTTTTCTTAGATACGGGATCTAGTCTAAGGTCAAGTATTGTATTTAACATTCATGTTTTTGAAGTATCCTTAATCTGGAAGTATTTCTTAGCTTTTTTTTTTTAAGATATTAAATTTGGAGAAGCAAATATTCCTCACTTTGAGGTTGATTGCTGTTTCTTTGAAATGATTTAGTTTGTGCATTCTGGACTACAATATTACATAAGAGATGTTGTGTCATTTTTAGAGTATTGCATCTGAGGTATGTGATGGCCATTTACCCCAGCCCTGATGATGTTAATTTTGATTACTCGGCCTAGGAGCAGCCCGATTTCTCAAGTGTATAGCTTTTATTTTTTTCTTTATTAGAAAGCCATACAAATTTCCTGACCTTCTTCATAATCTCACATTAGATTTAGAACCAATTGATGTTTCTTGACTGATTTGCTTTTTATTTTGACAATGGCACAGTATTTGCCAAATCCAGCACTTCTACATAATTACTTTCTGTAGTAAAAAAGTATCCTTCCTTCCTTCCTCTCTTCCTTCCTCCCTCCCTTCCCTCCTCCCTTTCCTTCTCTTCCCTTCCTTTCCCTTCTCTCTTCTTTTTCCCCATCCTAATTAATTATCACTAGGAATTAATAAATTCCTATTTCTTCCTTCTTCTATTTTATAATACTGAATTATTTGGTTTTTTACAATGCACCAAATTTAGTTAGTAGAATCCTATTCAGTCTGTGCACTTTATATTTCTTATTTCACCTTCATTTATGACATTTTTCACTGAATATAAAATCCTGAATTGAAAGTCTTTATTTTATGATCTCACAGATGTTTTCCTCTGTCTTTAACACCCCTTTATTTCTGATAAGACATCATTCATTATTCATATTGTTAGTTTCCTGTGAGTAAAGTGTTGTTTTCTTTTTTATTTTTTCAGGTCTCATTTTATTTTACTTTTGCTTTTCAGTTATTTGGGATATTCTTAAGCATAGTTTTGGTTTTTTTTTAATGTTTTAGGTAAATTTGAAGAATTTAAAGATAATTTAAAAATAAAGAATTATCGTATATATTTGAGTATAAGCTGAGTTTTTTTCGGCACAAAATTTGTGCCGAAAAACCCGAACTCGGCTTATACTTGGGTCATACAGGTTATTTGATTCAGTGTGCGCGCACCTAATCAAATGCACGTAGTCTCCAGTCATCTTCTGCCGTCTTCTTGATGGGGCGATGCTTCAGCTCAGTCTACAAGTTGCAGCTGAGCTGAAGAGGTAGGCGGCTGAACTGAACTGTATTCCACTGAACTATTTAACCCACAATATTTAATGGCACATTTAATTAAGTGAGAACCCCATTTAAGGCAGTAAAGTCTTGTAAATAAATGTTTATAAATCCTGAATTCTTATAATCAGGGGTTTTGGAGTATAAGGATTCAGGATTTTTAACCATTTACGTGTTTAGCTAATGGAACTAAGCTGAGACCTGTCATTAGTTTTAAAAGGAAGACTTTGCCTAAAAAGGTCAAATTCCCACCAGGAATTACAGTGTGCATACATGAAAAAGGCTGGATGGATGAGGACGGAACAAAAAAATGGCTGGAAGAAATTTGGAATGCTCGACCAGGAGCAGCCTTGAAGAAAAAGCCATCCTTGCTGGTTTGGGATATGTTCAGAGCTCACACATCTGATGACATAAAAAAACTGGCAAAGTCATCTCAGATTACTTTGGCCGTTATTCCTGGTGAGCTTACATTTGTGGGCTTACACAGCCCCTAGATGTGTGTCTAAATAAACCCTTTAAAGACCGTGTGCGAAAGATGTGGCATAAATGGATGTCATCTGGTCAAGCCCAACTGACAAAAGTCGGAAATCTAAAGAAGCCTAACATAGAACTGATAGCAAAGTGGATTCATGATGCATGGGAAGAGATTCCAGAGGAAATGGTGCAACACGCCTTCAAGAAATGCAGCATTAGTAATGCGATGGATGGCAGTGAAGACTGCGCTTTGTATGAGACCGACAGCAGTGATGATGATATCTCTGAACTCAGTGATGATGACAATGTCTATGCTGATACCCTCACATCAGATAGAGCTGAAGCTCTGTTTGGACATACAGATGATGATGAGGAGGAATCGTTTTGAAGGATTTTAACCTTTGTGATTTAGCTTGATTACCTGTTAAGCTACGATTTTCTGCACTTTATTTAAAGTTTTAAAGTTGTTGCTAGTTTACAGTTTTTCTTTAGCAATAAATATTGAAAAGCATTTAACCTACTGATTTCTCAATTATTGTAATTGTTTTGGGTATATATTTTTATTTTTGAAATTTACCAGTGGCTGCT
>CAUYPK010098537.1:0-41761 GCA_963574355.1 Loris lydekkerianus | reverse complement strand
TATCCTGGAGAGCTGGTTTAGTTATGGCAAATTTCTTCAACATGTGAATGTCATTGAAGTATTTAATTTCTCCATCATAAATGAAACTCAGTTTAGCTGGGTACAGGATCCTGGGTTGAAAGTTATTTTGTTTTAGGAGATTGATAGTCAATGACCATCCTCTTTTAGCTTGAAAGATTTCAGCAGAGAGATCTGCAGTTATTCTAATATTCTTCCCCTTGTAGGTGATGGTTTTCTTTCATCTGGCTGCTTTCAGAATTTTCTCCTTCATATTAACTTTAGTGAAATTGATTATGATGTGTCTTATTCAGGTTGAGTCGTGCTGGAGTTCTGAAACTGTCAGCTATCTGAAATTCATAATCTCTTGGCATGTCTGGAAAGTTCTCTTTCATAATCTCATGGAGAAGAGACTCTTTGCCTTGTGAAACTTCATCGCTTTCTGGGATCCCTATAAGATGAATATTGGTTTTCTTCGAATTATCCCAGAGCTGTCTGAGAGAGTGATCTGTTTTTGCCCTCCATTTCTCTTCCTCTCTGAGAGTTTGGGAGCGTTAAAAGCATTGTCTTCAATGTCAGAAATCCTTTCTTCTGCTTGCTCCATTCTGTTACTGAGGGATTCTACTGAGTTTCTGAGATCTTTGAGGGCTGCAACTTCTTGTCTCAATGTGTCAAAATCTTTGGTCATTTGGTCTTTGAATTCGTTGAATTCTTGAGACATCTTTGGGTTACTGCTTGGAATTCTAATTTAATTTTATATGCTTTTCAGATTCTGAATTCAATTTCTGACATCTCAGCTATTTGTTTGTGCATGAGATCTTGTGCTCCGTCTGCCCCATTGTTCCTTGGGGGAGGTGATCTACTCTGATTATTCATATTGCCAGAGTTTTTCCTTTGATTTCATCTCATGATTGTTTTTCACCGTTGCCTCTGGCCATCCTCAGAGTTGGGGTGGTGTCTCTCTGAGATTAGACCCAGGGTGATCACTCTATTGTTGCTGGATCTTTGTAGGGAGTGACCCTGTGTAGTTCTTCTGGGGCTGCCCCAGCCAGGGAGTTCTGCTTGTGAGAGCATCTCCGGAGTGTGACACACCCTAAGCCAGCAACAGGGCGGGGTGGTGGTGCATATGGTTCTGGGAGTGTCTGGCACCCAGTGACTTTGGCACAGAGGGCTCAAGGCTTCAGCAGTCTCTGGCCAGGAGAAGGGCTCTGCACAGAGGCAGGGAGGGCTCCGGAGGGCACGCGGCTACTGGAGTCCCCGGCCAGATGAGTGGACAGTGTGGAATTAGGGATGGTACACCAGGGAGGACTCAGGGTTGTGCGGCTCCTGGAGTTCCTGGTGAGGGGTGTGGGGAGGCTTGGTGGACATGGTAGTGAATCCCTACCCAGCTCTTACTGGGGTCTAGGAGGGTGCAGCTCAGTAGATACATTTTTTGAAGATGTCCCAAAGGAAGTGATGCTGGTAAAATAGTCTTAGTTATGATTGATCTGTAATCCTCGAATTTAAATATATTTAAATACAAATTGCAGACATTTCTACTTTTAATATGTGCCACTTTACAAGTTGTCCCAGTGGAAAGTGAATAGATTCTTCATTTCAAACCATAACAATTCTTAATTAAAGTCAATAAAGAAAGTAATTAGAATATTCTCCTTAATTAGCAAACTCCCTATTCTTGCAATGCCTTTTGCTTTATGTTCTATTTTCAAATGCTGAAGACACATTTTGGCTCTTATCCTTTTTGACCTGAAGCTTCATTTAACCTTTAAATTGGAGTTTTGGCTTCAGGCTTTACTATAAATTCAGTAGTTTCCTTTACTTGTTCTGGAGGCATTTTTGTGTTTCCACAGGAATAAAGTTTGACAGCCTTTTCAAGAGAGGAAAACTCTAAAATTGATTTTTAAAAAATGTGAATTTCAAACTGAATTGAATTATGTAATATAGTCATGAAACATGTGAACTCTGCAATCAAAATACAAGTCTAATTTCCAGCTCCAACAGGGCATAATGGCTCACATGTGGGCAGAGATAAAAAGATTACTTGAGGCCAGAGTTGACACCAGCCTGAGCAACATAGCAGCATCCTGTCTCTACAAAAAAATACAAAAATTAGTCAAGCATGGTGGCATGTGCCTATAGTCCCAGGAAGACTGAAGCAGGAGGACCACTTGAACCCAGGAGTCTGAGGTTGCAGTGAGCTGTTATCACCCCCACTATACTCTACCAGGGGCAGGGGAGTGAGACCATGTCTTTAAATAAATAAATAAATAAATAAGCAAACAAACAAACAAATAAATGAATAAAATAATTTTTAGCTTAGCCATTTAGTGTCAGTGAGACCTTGGACAGTTACTCAACTTCTCAATGCTTTGATCTTTTCATTTGTAAAATGTATATCATAGAACTATCTTCCACATGGAGGTGATAAGAGGTAAAAAGAAACCGTTTTTCATATGCTTGATACATGTTAGTATTCTTATGAAACATTTTGCATCTGTTTCTTTTTAAATATTTCAGAGAATCCATAGTTTTAGGTTTCTTCATCATTAGCCAATTCTGCTTGTAAAACATACACTTAATAACAAATGTGGCTAAGCCAAGGTTTTAGACCTTACCTATGAAAACAGATGTTGTTGGAACAAAATTAGGAAGTATTGGAAAGTGTTCTCTAATTCTTGAATAGAATTTAGTCTTCATTAAAGCATAATATAGTTATATAGTATAATGAAATATTTATACTTATACATTTAAAGCATAATGTAGTATAATTTCTACTAAATATCTTCACATTTTCACTGAGATGGAGTCTCCGGATGGGGTGCTCTTATTCTAAATATTTGCTTCATATTTGTCACTCTAAATTTCCTGTAAGAACATAATATGAACATCCTTAAAAATATATTGAAAAAAAACCTGGCCCCAGCCGAACTGCAACAAAAAAATAGCCGGGCATTGTGGCGGACGCCTGTAGTCCCAGCTACTTGAGAGGCTGAGGTAAGAAAATTGCCTTATGCCCAAGAGCTGGAGGTTGCTATGAGCTGTGACATCACAGCACTGTACTGAGGGTGACATAGTGAGACACTGTCTCTAAAATACAGATATATATATTATTGTGTATTGATTGCACCATTTTTTTCCAGTGGGAAATATGAAGTTCATCAATTCACTCAATAATTTCTTAGAAATTATTGCTCTACACTTAGAAATCAGTGCTCTACATTTTTATGACTCTAATCAATAATTCATTGAATCATTCACAAAAGAAATAAGAAGAGTAAGGTGAAATTACTTAAAGTACCAATCACTCTTGCCTTTCCACAAACCATGGCTATGTAGGTATGCGCCTGATGTCATTCTACACTATATTTCCTGGGTTTTATCTTTCTATTTCTCATAAATTTCAATTTTCATCCTGTATAAGTGCCTGCAGTTAATTTTTATCATCTAAAATTATTTTGATTGGAAAAATTGAAATACATACAAAACTTTGGTATGGGCCACTTACCTCCTTTCATATGATGATTGTGAGAGAAGGGAAAAAGCTATATTTCTAATTCTCTATGAATAGTAAGTCAAAATAGAGAGGAGCATGTCAAGTAAATGTTGATATTCTTAAAGCAGTGGCCTTCCTTTTATATTAACTTTCAAATTCCACTCTAGAAAAATTTTACTAGTTTCTACTAGAAGCATGTTTTTCCATGTCTTCTTCCCAAAGCCACATTCCATTTTATTTTCAACAAATTAAAATACTTTCTCCCTTTCTTATATAGAGAAAAATTAACAGAGGAAAGGTTAATTCTTGTTTAACAATCTTTTTTCTATAACCTTCATCATACATGTAGTCAAGATGTAACTAAAAAAAAAAAAAAAATACTCTCCTGGATTTTCTTTTTGCTTGGTATTATTTCAGTACCTAATACTTTGGCTATTCATAGCAGAAAAGATGGGAAAGTTCTAAATACATCAAACCTAAACTTATAATTTCTTGGTTGACTTACTTTGAATAGTGGTTATCTTTGTAATGTCTTCTCTTTCATTGCTGAGTTTATTTATTAGTCTTCTCTCTCTTTTTTGTTTAGTTGAGATAAAAGTTTGTAAGTTTTATTTCTCTTCTTTTATTTTCAAAAGGATTTTAATAGTTTAGGGGAAAAAAAGGCAGGACAATATAGGAGCAGGAAAATTAGGGGTGCACAGTGGCTCATGCCTGTAATCCTAGCACTCTGGGAGGCCAAGGAAGGAGAATTGCTTAAGCTCAGTAGTTCCAGACCAGTCTGAGCAAGAGTGAGAAACCCTGTCTCCAAAAAATAGGCAGGTGTTGTGGTGGGTGCCTATAGTCCCAGCTGCTTAGGAGGCTAAGACAACAGGATTTGTTCAGCTCAAGAGTTTGAGGTTGCTGTGAGCTATGATGCTACAGCACTCTACCCAGGGTGAGAAAGTGAGATTCTGTCCCAAAAAAAAAAAAAAAAAAAAAAAAGATGCTACTTAATACATGGGTCAGTTCTTTGTATTTTAGGCCACATAAGTTCATATTATCTAATGCACCTGCAAATCACATCATGGTTCCTATTCTCCTTAGATTAGGACCTTTTATATTTAATTATACAAATGTGCAGTAACCTTCTGCATTTTGTAATGTCTGTCTTTCTATTATGCATTAAGCAATACAAAAGTGCAGGGAAAACGATCATACTACTTTAAATAAAACTCATTATAACATGTTTTTTAGGAATAAGTATTTTATAGTAATGTTTTTAAGCTTTGACTTTTGTCCAGTTAATTATAAACACATTTTTAAAATTTTAAAATATCAGATGGTACATGTATTTTGTTCACATACTTTGTTTTGCATATAGATGCGTCAAGTGTGCACTGCCCCCAATAGGGATGAATATACCCATTCCCTCCTCCCCTCACCAGCTTGACATTCATTGAGATTTGCTTCCATATGTGCATTTAATTGTTGATCAATTAGTACCAACTTGGTATTTAGTACATGTGTTTGTTTTTCCATTCTTGTGATGTTTCACTTAGAAGAATGGTCACTAGTTCCACTTTTAGTTTCATTTGTTTCTTTCCTACTGTTTTTCTAATCCTTATTTCATTTATTTCTTCACTGGTCTTTGTTATTTTCATCTATATCTTTGAGATGAGTTCATTCTTCTTTGTCTTATCCCTTGAGGTATAAATGTATGTTTGAGATCTTTCTTTTTACATAGGTATTTATGGTATTATCTTCCCTCTTTGAATTGCTTTTGCTGCATCCCATTAATTTTAGTATATGATGTTAGTCTTTCCCTTTGTTTCAAGATACATTTCAATTTCCCTTTTGATTTCTTCTTTGATTGTTTAGGAATGTGCTGTTTAATTTCTACATATTTTAAGATTTTCTAATTTTTTGCTGATTATTTATTTCTAGTTTCATGCCATTATCATCAGAAAAGCTGCTTGATATGATCAATCTTTTTAAATATCATAAAACTTTGTAGATTAACACATCATCTAGCCTAGAGAATGTTTTGTGTGCCCCTGAGAAGGTTGTATATTCTGCTGCTATTGGATGGAATGTTACGTATGTATGTTGTTAGGTACATTTGGGTCTAAAATATAATTGATTTTCTGTCTGAATGATCTGTTTATTGTTGAAAGAGGAGTATTAAAGTTATAAATTATTATAATATTATAGACCATCTGTTCCTTTAGATTTAATACTTGTGTAACATATTTAGGTTTACTGATATCAGATACCTCCATAATTAGAATTATTACATCACTTTGATGTACTGATCCTTTATCATTATATAATGACTTTCTTTGTGTCTTGTAACAGATTTTAATTGTAAGTTTATTTTAGCTGATGTAACTAGAGCTACACTTGCTTTCTTTTACTTTATATTTGCATGGAATATTATTGCAATCCCTTTACTTTCAGTCTCTGTGTCCCTAAAGCTGGAATGAGTCTCTTGCAGACAGTATGTAGTTTCATCTTGTTTTGTAATCAGCCAATCTGTCTTTTAATTGAATAATTTAATTCATTTACATTTAAAGTAATTATTGCTAGGTAAGGATTAACTATTGACACTTTGTATAGCTTTTGTCCCTTTCATTCTCTCTTGCTGTCTTCCTTTTTAATTTGATGATTTTCTGTAGTGACCTGTGTATGCAGTGATATGATTTATCCTTTAACTTCTTTCGTGAATCTGATATTTTTTTTCTTTGTTGTTACCATGTTATAACAGTCTATTTTAAGATTATAAGGGAGCTTACTTCAATTGCATACAAAAACTCTACACTTTTACTTTCTGTTCCCCACATTTTATTTTTGATGCCACAATTTGCACCTTTTAAAACTTTGTACCTATTAACAAATTATTTTAGATATAGGTATTTTAAATATTTTTGTCTTTTGACCTATACATGCTGGGAGAATGGGGACCAAATACCCCATTCTTGGCAAGGGAAAACACCCCCAGAAAAAGGGAAAACAGAGAAATAAACTGAGCAAGGCTCAACTAAAAACAGATTAGCTAGTTTACTTTAAACCAGCTGTTAAATTCCTTATCTGAGCAGTTCCTGCTTTTCCTAGAAGCCTGGTCTTCAGGGGATACAGCTTCCAAACCCTTCTGCTGGGTCTGTGAACACTCTGAAGAAATAAGGCCACAGAGGAAGCTGTGTGCAAGGCCTGGAAAGAAGCATTAACTAGGCCATCTGTTGCCCAATCAATAGTCAAAGCAAATACCCATTGGGGAGATTTGTCTTTGGCCAGGGTAGAGATCAAGGGAACAGCTCAAGCCCTGAAATATGGGCTGGAGGAAAATGCATCTGGCTGGTGATCAGAGGAAAATTCTTCTTTTCCACCAATTCTTCAGAGGAGACCTAATGCTGTGGTATCTACTCCACAGTGAACTAGTGATGATTAACTTCCACCAAGGAATGTGTGTGTGCAACCACAGACAGGAGGCTTCGCATACACAAGGCTCAAGTTTCAGATTTCTCAAGGCTGCTCAGACCCTTACAGTTACTGATTATAGACACAATAAGAACTAACATGCTTACTCAGAGAAACTGCTTATGTTTTTATTTCCTTCCTCAGCTTACTTTCTAAATGAGCAAATAGCCTTTAATAAAAGCTAAGTGGAACAAACACTCAAGGGCTTTTGCTGGACCCCACAAATGAGCAACAGCCCTCTGGTTTCCCACCTTTGAAAATTGTAACCTTTGTGCCCTGTCTCTTTATCTCTCACCACTTCTAACTTTATTATACTTCAGTCAATCTTTGTGGAGTTGATCTTAAAGGACCCTGCCACTGAAGCAGGATCCCAACATATAAATTAAAAGTAGTTTACATACCATCATCAGAGTATTAAAATATGCTAAATTTGACCTTTACCTGACTTTTATATTTTTATTTGTTTTTATATTACTAATTAGTTGTCTTTCCTTTTGGCTTGAAGAACTCCATTTATCATTTCTTCTAAAGGAATTCTAGTGGTGATAAATTTTATTAGCTATTGTTTGTCTATGAAAGTTTTCTTTTTTATCCTTCCTTCATTTCTAAAGGACAACAGCTTTTCTGGGTATGTATTCTTGTTTAGCATTTTTTTTTTTTCCTTTCAGTACTTTGAATATACCCAGTATACTCTCTACTGGCTTCTCAAGATCTCAGCTAGGAAAATTTTTGATGGCCTTTTGGAACTGCAAATTACCTAAACCTACCACTGATTTGCTGAGTAGAAAAGATTAGCTTTTCTCTAGTTTTATGCCCAGTAAAACTACTGCAATGAACAAAGCTAAACATAATTTTGAAGAATTAGTTTGTATAAAAACAAGGTATGCATGAATTTTTAAGCGATGTCAACCAAGAAATTACATTTTCCAATTTATTATTTTAAATAACTAAAATGTTTACAGAGCATACTCTGGTTAGTAAAAAACAGGAGAACATGAAAAAGTTAATGATAGCATTCATAAAAGTAAAAAAATAGAAAAGTGGAATTCATTAAAATAATTACCTATATTTGTCAATCCTCTGAAACTATAAATCTTATTTATTTTTTTAAAAATTAAATGGCTGTAGAGTAAATGCAAAAACCTGAAAGCTATTCATTAACATTCAAATATTATATTTTTTTCCAGAAAACAATTCAATATATGGATTTCAGTATCTTTAAAGGATAATAGATTAATAATGTAAACTTCAATAAATCTAAATAAAGAAAATTTCCTATACTCTTAATATCACATCTGCCAACTTGCCTATAGTACATATTTCTGTTATCATGGACAAAGAAAGTATTCATTTTTCTGTGGACAACTTTTATTTGTTTGTTGTTTGTTTATTTTTTGAGATAGAGTCTCACTATGTCATCCTTGGTAGAGTGCCATGGTGTTACAGCTCACAGCAACCTCAAACTCTTGGGCTTAAATGATTCTCTTGCTTCAGTCTCCCAGTAGTTGGGACTATCGATGCTCTCCACAATGCCCAGCTATTTTTTTTGTTATTATTATCATTATTGTTTAGCAGGCCCTGGTGGGTTTGAACCCACCAACCCCAGTGCATGTGGCCAGCACTCTAACCACTATGCTACAGGTGCCAAGCCAATGGACAACTTTTAATCCCTTCTCATGTATTGAAATTTCTCCTCTCTGTGATACATTATCAATTTTCCCATCTCTGCTAGATGTTCTCAGTCATAATAAGAATCTTCTGTATATATGCATGTTTAAAATATGTACTTGTGCCCAAATTCTGCCTGAGTTAATGCTCTATTTTTACACACTTACACAATAAAGCTCCTTAAGAACACACCCTTCACATAGTCCCCTTTACTCACTTTTAACTTAGCATAATTAGACCTTCTTCTTTCCTACCCCAACAAACAGCGTTTGTCAGAATCAACAGTGACCCATACATTGCTAAAACCAGTAATTGTGCTTCTCAAGATAGTTGCTCACTTATTCTGTTATAAACTCTTTCTTCCCTTGGCTTCCAAAATATAAATTTCCCTTGATATCCTCCTACGTTAATTGTACTTACTTCCTTTCCTGGTTTCCCTTTTCCTCTACCCTGTTAACATTGGAAATCCCCAAAAGTTAGACCTCAGATTTCTTCCCTTTTTTAAACCTGTATTTACTTTCTGAAAGATCTCACCCAATCTTGTAGTTACAAATATTTTTCATATGTTTAATATTCCTTTTCATACCTCTAGCTTTGATCTTCTTCTGAACTCCAGATCCTAATATCTAACTAATTAGCCACTAACTACACTTGGATATCTAATACGTCAAATTCAACATTAATAAAACTAAACTTTTAATTCCTTAGCTCACACAACATCCTTTCTTCCTCATCCACCCTATCTCATTTAGAGTATTCTATATTTCCTCTATTTCTCCGTATATCACTCCAAGGATATCAGTAAATTCTGTTAGCCTGAGCATCTAAATAGATCTGGAACTTTACCACTTTCAGAATTTCTACTGCTATAGGAAAACTTTAAGACATCAGTATCTTTTGGATTATTACAATAGTTGTACTAATATTACTATATTTGTCCTTGCTCCCTACTCTGCCTCCTTTTTGATCCATTCAAAATATAAGCAAAATCACATCACTTACCTAAAAATCTTTAATAAATGTCCCTCCCTCTCAAAATAACGCCCAAATCCAAATAATATTTTAAAAGACCCCACATGCTCTAGCCTCCCCCAGCTCCCTACTGTTTAGACCGCTCATCTCTTGTCACTCTCTCCTCTTTCATGCTGCATTTCATCACACAGATCAAGAACACTTGAAGTACTTGAACACAACAGCAAAATACTGGCTAACTTATTTGTGCTCCTCCTCCCTGTTCCTGATATGCAAGCCTGTACATTAGCTTTCACTTCACTCCCTTATACCTTTCAGGCCTCTGCTCAAATGTTCTGTTTGCAACATACCTCCCTACTCCAAATTTCCTATTCTCTTTACTCATTTTATTGTATTTATCAGAATATTATTTCCTTATTTATTTATTTTTGGTATTTCCTTATTTTTTTTTATTGAATGTCTTCTTCCTACTGAAATAAAAGCTCACTGAGGAAAAGAACTATCTTCGCTTCTGCATGTAATCTCAGAATTTACAATAGGTTCTGGCACATAGGAAGCATTCTATAAATATCTACTGAATGGCTAGAATAAATTCTAAGGTTTTTTTATTTTCAAAATGTATACCATTATATGTTTCCTACACCTTTTTTTACCATAAACCTCAACTTTTCTATAAAAGTTGGACTTTTATATTCTAATTTCTCCCTTTGGGATTGATAACTGTGCATTATAGAGAAGATTTTATATTTACTCGTGAAACAGAAATTGTAGAATTTAGTTTTAAAAGAAAATAATGGTACGAAATTGATAGGAAACTATAATCATTATGGAATGTCATATTTTAATTCTAATTAAATCATACCTTAATATTAAATTAAGAGAAACTTATATCTAAACTAAAACAACTATAATGCTTTTTGAGCTAAGCAGTTATTGAACAGAATGTTGTGTTAAAGAACGTGTTCTTCTTAAACCAAACTGAAGGATTTTATCAACCTAACCCATAATCTTGACTTGATTACTCTTCTGTTCAAAATCTCTGATGGGTTCCCACTGAGTGTACGATAAAGTTCAAGTCCTTATATTAATATTTATGATTTTCTTTAAGCTGGTGAGTTAAATTATTGCCTGACATCTAAGTACAACTCCGTTATTAGCTCATAAGCCAAATTCCTGCCACAATCTTATTGCCCAAAGACATTATAATATTTCATATCTCACTGTGGCTTTGCTCTTTCAATGTTATCAGGCACAGTAAGAAGAGAATAGGTTTTGGAATCACATATATGAGTTTGTATAATTGGTAAGGTTCTCTGAATTTCCAAGTAAACTTCATAGAACTATTTCAACAATGATAACTATAAGTAATTGGTTCTAGAATATATGAGATGTATGGCCTTAGCTAAGGAACATCACTTGTCCACAGTTTCCTGTAATAAACATGATATTTATTCTATTGTTCTATTACCTGCCACTATTATAAAAACTAGAGGATGTCTTTAAAAATGCCTGTAACATGTACATGCTCAATCTATACCTTTCCAATTTCCTTCCCCCTCAACCAAATTATCCAATCTCATTGTCTGAGTCAGGACTACTATCTATCTCTATTATGCCATTTCTACTTTATATTTTAACCACTCAATCCATTTTTTTCCTTGAAGATTTTTTTCCTACATTGCTTACTATATCCTTACATCTGTAACAAAGACATGCATGTTACTGTTTCCTTTTTTTCTTTTTCTTTCTTTTTTTTTTTTTTTTTTCTTTCTTTCTTTCTCTTTCTTTTTTGTGAAGTGGCAATCTCATTATTTCTCTTAGGCTGGAGTACAGTGCTGCATTCATAACTCACAGCACTCTTGAACTCCTGAGATTGAATGATCCTCCTGCCTCAGCCTCCCAAGTAGCTGGGAGTATAGGTAAACACTCAAGTAATGTTTCTAAATTTTAAATACATGACTAGAAGTCTCAGAAGTGTGTACTGGTAAGCCTCAGCCTCCCAAGTAGCTGGGAGTATAGGTAAACACTCAGGTAATGTTTCTAAATTTTAAATACATGACTAGAAGTCTCAGAAGTGTGTACTGGTAAGAATGTGAACGATAAATTATTCCTCTATGAACTTGATCTATCAAAGGACGCATTTAGATGAAATCTTTGAATACATAAGTTTGTTGCAATAATCAATATTTAATTTTCTGATTAACATTAGTAAAAATGATTTGGGGTATAATGATTGGATATTAAAAATTTAGAGAAATGAGTTGTTTATGTTATTGACCAAAATGTTAAACAATTTGCATAATATTGATTTCTTTAAACAGCTTGTTTTTGAATAAAATAATTCTACTTCAAAATAATTATGCATTTTCTTTAAATATGAACAGCAAATCTTATACCATAAAACAACTTTTTATAAACTGATCTTTTTTTTTTTTGACATAGGTGAAATTATAAGATTCAAGATTTTTTTAAAATTAAATCATAGCTGTGTACATTAATATGATCGTGGGGCACCATACACTTGGTTCATAGACCGTTTGACACATTTTCATCACACTAGTTAACATAGCCTTCCTGGCATTTTCTTAGTTATTTTGCTAAGATATTTACATTTACTAAGTTTCATGTTTACATGGATGGAGCTGGAACATATTCTTCTTAGTAAAGTGTCTCAAGAATGGAAGAAAAAGTACCCAATGTACTCACCCCTGCTATGAAACTAATTTAGGACCCTCACATGAAAGCTATAAACTGATCTTGATAAGAACATAATTCAAGATCAAGTCTGAGCTTTATGTTGAAATTATAAGGTATCCTCTAGAATAAAAATCAACAGTACAAATAAGAATGGCTTTTATTAGGTAAAAGAGTTTCTGCTCAGTGAAATTATTTCTTTCACATTATCCAAAATTGCAAATTTTCTTTCAGATTATAAATTGTGCTTTCATAAATGCTAAAACATGAATATCAAATAAAAATAGGAAAGAGGAATGAGAAAAAAGTTTTGGTGAATAAAAGGCATAAAATCAAACATACATAAACTCCATCAGGAAAATACGTAAACATACTGATTGAACTCCTATTAAACTCATGAGTTCAGGCTGTCCCTTTGCACCCACCACAATCACTGCCATGAAACGGGGTTTCCAAAGGATACAGCCTCAAATCCTGAGTTTTCCTTTCTTTTTTGTTTTGTTTATTGTTTTGCCTTTGAAAGAGAGAGCAACATTGTGTACTTGTTTTTGTTTGTTTATTTTTGTTTGTGTGCATTAGTTGTGCACGTGTTTTGTCTTGGTTTTTTAAGGAAGAGGGTAGAAGAAAAGACAGCCCTACCCCCGCTGGGAGAGAGAGGCCTCAGTGAGAAGCCAAACCAGCTGAAGACTTTTATCTTGTATGTCTAGTCTCAAAGTCTGTGAGGAAATAAATTTCTATTGTTTATGTTTCCTAGTTTGTTGTACTTTGTTACGGCTGCCCTAGGACACTAATATAATGTTTACGATCGTTTCTCAAATTACCCCCCACAACCAAAAGTCCTCATAAAGTTTTAAAGTTATTTTTCTCAAATTTGAATATAAATATTATACAAAACATATTCTGGAAAAGATACAATTTGAAATAGCATCAATACATGGTCGTTAGATGCTCACGTAGAACTCCTGACAGAATAGGTTAAGAAAAAAATGAAGAAACTCGTTCTAATTTATTTTGCTCTTCTAAAATTATAAAGATTATTTGAAAAACTAGAGCAGTTAGTGGTTTTATTGTGTAAACTACTGTCCTAATGGGTTTGTGTCTGGATATTAAAATATCCAGTGATAGCATCAGTCACAAATTTAAAAAGTGTCATAAATCAAGCAACTGAGAAGGAATAGAAGAAAATGTACTCTGAAAATCTATGTTGGATTCCTCACAATGCCATAGATACATGTGAATAGATGGATAAAATTATATTGTATAACAGTGGACATATGCTATATATGTGAATTAATATTTCATTTATATATTAATTTAATATGTCCAAGAAAATAAATGAATTTTAAAATTAGACATGTAACTACTTCATAAAAATAAAATAAATTATGCTTTTAGTCCTCGTTAAGGCATATTGTCCATTGAGCACAAGGCTTCGAGTAACTAAATGACTGCTCCTTTTACACAATACAGCAAATACTTTGTCATCAAATGTTACAGTTGTTTATTTCTTTTTTCTAAGTACTAGATATTTTGGGGGGGGGGTTCAATTAAATTTGCAATCATCTATTCATTCAGAAGAAAAATAGTTCAGATTCAAAAAATAGACCGATTTAAATGGAAGTTCACTTTGACATTTAAAACTAAAGTAAAAATTATACCTTGCCAATTGCATTGAATTGGAAATGATTTTTTGAGGGGAAGGAAGGTAATATTAGTAAACTATGAATAACTATGAATCAGATAGAATTTGTATCCTTTTCACTTTATCTTACTTTTCTGTAACACTATTTTAAATATTATTTTTGAGTCTCATCTGAACGTTAGTTACATTGTCAAGAAAAACTTCAACTATGTCTCAGGTACAAAGGAAATATTGAGTACATTGAATACTCTGAGGACTTTATTATCAATTCCATTTTGCATACAACCATTCTGCCAAAATTCCTTTCCACAAGAATTCTTGAGAACTTTCCATATATTAAAAAAAATAAATATATTGTTATAATGTGAAAGCCCTTAGGAAATGTCAGAAAAACATTTAAAGGAATAATAAAATTAATAAGTCATCAGCATTAGTCCTGGGTCTATAGGTATATTTTCAAAATTGAAAACCCTTTAAATATATATACACACACATACATACATATCATATATATATATATATGTGATGTGTATATATACACATCACACACACACACCCCTACTTAAAATAGTAATATGTACACATAATATGTACAAGGATATTTTATATATCCATATATTCTACAATGAGTCCAGATGTCCCACAGTAAACATCTTTAAAGAAAGAATGGTATTTAAAAAAAAAAATATATATATATATATATAAATTTTTAATTAAAAAACTTACAAAATCAAATATAGTAGGAGATGAATTGGCAGCAGTTTATAGGTAAAGATACTTAGTTATAAAAAAGGCCTGTTCATATTAGATATGTAAACACTTCTTTCAACCAAAAATATTTTGTAATGGGAATTAAAGGCACATTCTGTTTCCTTGAACTTTTCTATAAAGAGAAAAGATGTTATCACCTCTCCTGAAGGATGCTGAGGAAGTCCTTCCTGAGGGACATATCTGGACAGGGAAATGCACTTCCTCGATGATTCTACTTCTGAACATCTCTCTATTTCCTGTCCTTTATTACCAGGACCCATTTAGCATAGGACTTTTCTTGTCTTACAGCTAGAACTACATCTGCAGGAGGAACTTCTAAATTATGTCTCTGGAAACCAAGAGGGCATCTAATAGATTCATTTGAGTACTCCTGGGGTGCTACCATACTAGGTAACTGTATTGCATATGAAAGTTCTTTTCTCGCCAGGGTTCTCCATTTTCTGAGAGCAATTTATAGTAACTGAAAGTCTGTATGCTATGGTTTGAGATTCAGAATCAAAATCTCTAGTAATAATGAATGTAATTATTCCATAAGTCATACAAACAGATGAACATAATGCATAAAAACAGACAAATATTTTTTGTGTTTTTTCTCATCAAATAGTATGTTTGGCTAATTTTATATAACTTCAAAATCACCATTTTTAACATATAGGTAGTTTCCATTGCATCCTACTGAGGTGGAATGCAGAGAACTGATCAAAAGGAAGTATCTTCACCCTTGAAAAATGTTTTAGAAACTGCAGATCCGCATAAAAATCCTGTCACATCACCTTCATAAGACTTTTACCTTCCTGAAAGGAATTCACAACATGACTCAGAACCTATGTAATATTCTTTTTAGTATAGGTTAATTTCTCATTTAATTATCTATCGAGAATGTTATTTATTCTTGGATTAAAAAAAAAAATTTTTTTTGGCAGTTTTTGGCTGGGGCTGGGATTGAACCCTCCACCTCTGGCATATGGGGCAAGTGCCCTACTCCTTTGAGCCACAGGCACTGCCCATTCTTGGATGAAATTTTTAATTAAAATTATTTTTTCATCTTGACGGTTATTGGTGTATACAAAGGCTACTGAATTGTGGACATTGATTTTATATCCTGAAACATTACTGTATCTTTTGATGACTTCTAGGAGTCGTGTGGTTGAGCAGAGGAAGTCAAACTCTCACTCTTTGATGTCATATGTTTTTGATAGAAAATATATAAGCTGATATGTGAGGATGCCACAGGAGGACTTAACCTAGGTGATGAAAGAGATTTAAGGTAAATAGTAGTAAGCAAGCTTAAAAAAAAAAAATGTGTGTGCATGTGTGTGTGTAGGAAGGGGCAAAACAAATTGTGTAAAGGAGGTTCATTTGTGGACATGGCCAGAAGGTAAAGGAGGCTTCAGTAGGTCTACAAGTATCTATAGAGAGCCTTCCATATGCCTGACATGGTTCTAGAATTTGGAGATACAGCTTTGATCATGACAGACATTGAGGAGAAGTTTAAATCTTAGTGAAGACAGACTAATAGAGAAACATTAATAAGATAACCTTGTGTAGGAGCCAGATGCAGTGGCTCACACTTGTAATTCTAGCACTCTAGCTGCAGTGGAAGGATCCCTGGAGCTCAGGAGTTTGAGACCAGCCTAAGCAAGACCGAGGCCCCATCTCTACTAAAAAATGAAAAATTGGCCAAGCATTATAGCGAGGACCTGTAGTCCCAGGTACTTGAGAGGCTGAGGCAGGAGGATCATTTGAGCCCAAGAGTTTGAGGTTATTGTGAGCTAGGTTGATGCCATGGTATTCTAGCCTAGCCAACAGAGTGAGACTGTGTCAAACCACCCCACCCCAAAAAGATAGCTTTGTGTATTGATAAGTTCACTGAAAAAAAAAAAAAAAGTGAGTCAACTTGAGTGGTTTAGGAATAGAGCAGCTTTAGTCAAGGTAGTCCAGAAGCACATCTTTGAAGAGGTTAAAATTTATGGTGAGGTCTGCATGTGAAGAAGCAGCAGCCACATTAAGGTTTCAGAGGGCAAGAATGCCATGAGACAAAGATGACAGAAAGAACATTAAAAGCCATATTTTGGAGTAAGCTTTATCCCAAAGTCAGTGGGAAAATATCAGAGATTCTTAAGCAGATGATTAATACCTCTCCAAAAATAGTAGTTGTAGAATCTGAATTCTAAACGAGCAAGACAGAATGGGGTAGACAGGCCCAAGGAATGGGGCAAAAAGATTAGGTCCAGATTTTCTCATTTAGAAAAGAGAGCTGTAGGCTTGTTGATTGAATGGTTTTAGAGGATAAGGGAGAGAGAAATGAGGGAAGACTTTTTTTTTTTTTTTTTTTTTAATCACATACAACCAGTTGGCCAGAGGTATCATTTGCTGTGCGAGGAAGATGAAAATGATGAGTTCTATTTTGGATGTGTGAGGTTTGAGGCAGGTGCCCAGAAGGCAGGGACTTACATATGTCTGAAGCTCAGAAGAAGAGTCTGCCTTTCACAGGTGGACTTGGGAGTTATCAGAAAAGCAGATAATTAAAGCCTAGGGAAAGTGTGAACCACGAGAATAGGGCCATGAGCACAGCCCTGAGGAATGCCATGCTGTGGTGGTTTCCATGCCTAGTATTACACATCCTAGACATTGTCTGAACACACCACCTGGAGGTTGATAAAAGACCTTCATAAGGTACAATGACTTTCATTCTGCAAATGTTGCTTAATACCAAGAATGCAGAGGGTCCTATGTTAGGCAGGGTACAAAGCATAAAAAACACCTCTTGATAAGAATTGTGCATAGGAGGCCAAGGTACTGAATAGGAGACCAAGGATGTGTGGGTCTTCCCTCTTGTATTGATTAATAACAACAATAGACAGTCAATGGGTGAACTTGTGTCAGGCACCATTCTGGATGTCAGGAATAAAACATTAAATGAGTTTTTATTCCTGAGCCTGAGAAGCTCACAGACAATGGTTGAGCAACTTATTCATATAGGGAAGTAGCAGTACAACACTGGGATATATGGAGAAACAGATAAAGGATGATGTAGGGATGTGGAACAGGGCAGGTGATAATGGTCTGAACACCATGGAGAAGAGATGATGACCCAAGGTTGTAGGTGGAATCCCTAACTCTAGGACAGAGGCAGGTAGTTTCAAGTAATTGAACTAACTCATATCAGTATTCACAAGGATAAAGCCCTTAAAACAATTTGGGTTTCATAAAATACTTGTAGGCTGGTGGGTATTTCAAACCTGTTTTCAAACACTCCAATAATGAATGCCTTTTATGGTATCGATGCAAAATAGTTTAATTAAACATCAGCTTAGGTTGGTGCAAAATAATTTAATGAAATGCCTTCTGGTCCAGATTAGGTAACTGGGATCTAAATTCTAGAGTAAAAAATCCAGAGACTGCTGTTAGGAACTGTTGATAATTTGTCCCTAGTACCTGGGCTAAACCTGTAACATTAAACTTCTTCTCCACAAACTCAATGGCATATGACACTCTCCATGTTATAAGAATAAATGTCATGATGTTCCAGAGCAGACCAAGTATTCAGGAGATGCTGCAGGATATAATAAGTATTCTTATTATGCCTACCATCCTTATATATTAACACTAATATATATTTCTAGATAAATATTCAGGTCAGGCATTACATTTGAAGTGCATGGGACTGGGCATCGAATGTTCAGAGATCCCTTGAGTTATACAATTCCTTAGCAACATTATTTGCACCATTCATGAATAAACTTACTGAATAGAAAGTATGAGCTGAGCCTCATTATTGGTGAGACTGGTTGTAATCTCTGATTGATGTGGAGAAGAAGGAAAAGGAGAAGGAGGAGGAAGAGGAGGAGGAGGAGGAGGAGGAGAAGAAAGAAGAAGAAAGAAGAAGAAGAAGAAGTTTATTAAGGGAACTAACCCCTGTGAAATTGAAAATTTGTGGAAAATTTCTGACTTGCCCAAAATTTAACCACTCATAGCTTATTGTTGACTAGAAGATTTACCGATAACATGAACAATTAACGCATACATTGCACGTTATATATATATAATATTATATACTACATTCTTACAATAAAGTAAGCCAAAGAAAAGAAAATACCAGTAAGAAAATTGGAAGGAAGAGAAGATATATTTACCATTCATTAAGTGGAAGTGGATCATTATAAAGGTCTTCATCTTCATTGCCTTTGCGTTGAACAGACTGAGGAGGAGGAAAAAGAGGAGGGGTTGGCCTTGTTCTCTCCAGGGTGGCAGATGCAGATGAAAATCCACTCATAAGTGGACCATCCAGTTCAAATCTGTGTTGTTCAAGGGTCAACTATATACTACATATAGAAGCAAGACTCAAATGGCCCAAGGTTGGGATTCGTTAGCAGAGATTACCCAGAAGCTGGTGCTAAGATTGAAATTACTTATGCAATATTCTTAGGCTCTTTTAACAATTCTGGATGATGCCATCATTTTAACTATGACTTTTACATTAATTTTCCAGTTCAGACCTTCAAAGGAAATCGGGACAGTTGTTAAGTAACCTCGGTAAAAATTTTCAGTTATTTTTGTTGCACTCATGGCTACTCAAGTCCATGCTGTTGGTCACTCAGGATTAAGTATATGGGAGGAGATAATGTCATCTTTGAGCGCAGCTAATGGGTTTGTGATGGACCAGAGTCATGCAGGGAGCCAAGAGAAAGATTATGAGTGGGAACATCATGGCAGTAGGTGAGAACAGTTTAGAAGGCATCTGGGATCTCAGGACAAGACCCTGCTTTACCAACCAGTACCTCCCAGAAGATGTCCATAGTGGCGATTACACAGAAGACATCAGAATCTTCTGCTGACGTTTTAAGCAGGGGAAGAAGCACAGACCCATCTGCTCTATCTTATGGAAGGAGTTTCAAGTTCAGAAATGTCTGTCCTCCTTGTCTAATTCCTTTAGCAAGAGATCTTCACTGAGCAGCAGAAATAATTTCTCCTGAGTCTTGATCTAATTTTCTCTCCTGGCTACCTTCTCAAGAGCCACAGGAATTGCCATTTATTCATGGGGGTCTGTATTTCTTATTGTAAAAGGTCAATAAACGTAAACCTTTAACAGACACAGCAAACATTTTATCTTAGGGCAAAAGTGAATCTAAACATTTCACAGTCACATCCACGAAATGGGAAGAGAGGGTCGCCATTCCCTCTGAGGCCTGGATGCGGTGTGAGACCTGCTACCATAGTTGCAGGGCATATTTTCTCTGAGCCTGAGCCCTCTGAAGCCTGCTGGTATCCCTCCCACCACTGTACAAATCTCTGTTGCCAAGTAATGCCAATGAACTTCAAAAATCTGGAGCAAGTGTAGTTTAGTACATTTTAAAAAATTCAAATTCATTACCATAAAAATGAGCCTCTTCTCTGTCACAGCTTGCAATTCTCTCTGACATTCAATTGACTGATCAGCAGACCTGTGCTTTACAGTAGGAGACTTTTTGCATTCCTCTTTGATCTGATTTCCCCCTCTTTAATAGACAATTATAGGCTCTTTAAATCCCAAAGGTTCAGAGACAGCAAATAATTACCAGTAGCAATTTTAGAATAAAGCCAACTAAATGAGTTCAGTTAAATTATGCAATACTAAGTAGTGGCATTTTTTTTATTTTAAACAAGGACAGCTAACCCAAACCCCAAACAATTGTTATTCTGCCTCAAATTCCTCCTGACAGCTGCCTGTTAAACTTCTGACCTGTTTGTAAAAATCTGCATACCGTCTACCAAAGGGATACACATATGATTGCAAACTTCTGTTCTAAGGACATTAAATAAATTATTTCTTTAAGATCATATGGCAGATCTATAATTAATTAAACCCACCGTGATATTACGGCAAAATAATTTAGCTTTTCTAAAAAGGTAAATGTAATTTGCCGATCTGGTATTTGGAAGAAAGCTTTGCCCAAAATCAATTCCTTTAGTTGCTAGAGAATAGAAACTAGAGGCAATCTCATTTTAATTATATCTCTTTATTGCTAACAAAGGAATGATTTATGCAATTAAATTAACTGGCTAGAAAATTATTCTCAGCTGGGCTGTCCTAATTCTTTGCTTTCTGAATTGCAGGCTCTTACACTGTCCTATGTAGATTAATTTTTCTGATATGCAAACAATGCCCCTTGTGTTCGTCTATTCCATTTTTTTTATTCAAAAGTCTCCTTTTCTTCTTGCCAATGACATGAGTAATATTTGTTGAACTGCTGGGCTTTGACTAGCTTTTTTTTTTTAATGTTATAAAGATGAAAAAGATCTTTTCTTTCCAATCTCATTATTCCAGAACAGAGCAAGATTTGAAGGTTTCTTATCTGTGGTACTGGAACAGCAGCACTAACATGGAAAAATTGCAAAAAAAAAAAAAAAAAAAAGTCAAAGGCTGCAAAATACAAAAGTGAGTTTCAGCAGCCCCAGAAGTTGTAAATTAGTAAAATGCTTTTAGGGCCTTCCTTCCTCATTGCTTCCCTCTATCTCTTTCTCCACACCCTCCACCCCCATCCTAGTCCCTCTCTGTCTGCCCCAATTATTTTTACAAAGTGCAACCAGGTAAATAAGACACTACAATATCAGCAGTCCTAAGTTAGCACTTAGGAATGACCTCAGTGAGCCCAAGACCGAATGAGGTCAGGAGGGGCGATTTCAAAGACATTCACCCTGTGCTTAAGTAATGGATGATCCACAAGGCAATTTGGGGGGAGAGATTCTTACAAAATAAGATCCATTTCCAGGTTGGTGGATTAAAGATAGGTTGAAGACATTATTTGGGGACAGATAGGATTGTCGGGGGCCTAAGTTAATTTAGATTATTTTTAAGCATTCTTTATATTTTGTTACTTATAGGATGTGGTAAGGAGTTGCAAATAAGTAGCTCAACAAATGTTAAGATGTTAAGAAATTAGATGTCAAGAAAAGAGATTAGGTATACTTTTCTTTCAGGGCTGAAAATATGTGATAGCAGCATGCTTTCTAGTACATTTGCCTTTGTCTGCTAGACCAAGGTTGGCAACTTTCCTCTGTAAAGGCCCAGATAGTAAACGATTTTGGTCTTGAGGGCCATGTAGTTCCTGTCACAGCTACTCAACCCTGCTGTTATAGCAAGATAGCAGCCATAGACAACAGGTAAGCAAATGAGTGTAGCTGTGTTCCAATAAAGCTTTATTTACAAAGCAGATGGGAGGTTGTTCTGACCCATGAGCTGTGGTTTGCCAACTCCTGCACTAGTCCCTACTGAATGCATTTTACCCTATCTGAAGAAGAGCCCTATCTATTTTAAAAATCAAAATTAAGAAGCTTCGGGCATAGTGCTAGGCCCTCAAACCTGACTAACAAATGGTTTGCTTTCAGGAAACTCACAATCTAGTGGATTAAACTTCCTAATGTTTAATGGATTTAGTGGTTTAGAAAGTCACAATTTAGAACAATGTGTTTCCACCTTTTTTATCTCATGGCACACTTCCTATAGTTAAAACTTCCACAGCACACAGCACTTCCTATAGTTAAACTTCCACAGCACACTTAAATTAGGTTGATCAAAAAAAAAAAAAAAAAGAGAGAGAGAAAATGCTTACTGTGCTTTGAACTTCTATTGAAAATAATTTCATTAATGATCTTTAAAAATTTTTATGGCACATCTAAGATCCTCTCACAGCACACCACGGCACTCTGGTTGAAAATCACTGACTTAGTGGGTGATCAATGCTTAGTGGGACAAGTTTTATTATAAAAGCTTTTTTAAAAGTGCTGTGGAACTGGGTGTGGTGGTTTGTGGCTGGGAGGCCAAGGTGGTAGGATCACTTGAGGCTAGGAGTTCGAGAGTAGCCTGGGCAATTTTCAGACCCACCTTGTCTTTACAAAAAATAGAGAAACTAGCCATTAGTGGTGGTACATGCCTGTAGTCCCAGCTACTTGGGGGGCTGAGGCAGGAAAGTCTCCAGAGCTCAGGAGTTTGAGATTCCAGTGAGCTATGATGATGCCACTGCACTCTAGCCCGGGCAATGAAGCAAGATTATATATATAAATAAACAAACAAATATGTCATGGAACAAGAAAGTAAAAAAAAAAAAAAAAAAACACATAAACACATAGAAGAAGACATTTGAGAAGCATACAACTGACAAAGGATAGTATCCAGTATTTTTTAAAAATATACTTCCTTGAAAGTGTTAATGGAAAAAAAAAAAAAACTCAATAAAATATTTCTAAGTGGTTTATTCTGAGCCAATAGGAATGACCAAGGCGTAGGGGAAACACAAACCCAAGAAGTCTTGAGTCAGTGTTCCCGAGGCAGTAAGATCACAGTTTGGTTTTATATATTTTACAGAGGCAAAAGTCACAAGCAAAGACACAAATCAATACATGGAAGTCATCTATTGGTTTGTTAAAAGGTGGGGTATCTTGAAGTGGGGGCTTATAGATCATAGGTGAATTCAGAAACTCTTTAATTTGCAATCGGTTAAAGGAACAAAGCTTTGTTTAAAAACTTGGAGTTAGCAGAAAAGGATGTTTAAGTTAAGACAAGGATGTTGTGTCAGACTCAGATTGTGAGAGCAAGCCACAATGTTCTGGGTCAAAATGACCTGCTTAGCAAGACTGACGGCCTACAGGCAGGTATGACTTAACTCTTGCTGCACATGAATTTAGGTCCTGTTTATAATTTGGTGTCTTATTGCAGCAAATAATCTGTTTTGGCAGTCTTATGATCTCATCTTAATATTAACGCTGGTCTGTTGTTATAGCTAAACTCTAATGGAAGTTTTCATCATACCTGAGAGCTCAGTTATTAAGGCTTCTCTGGGGTCCTCTTGGTCAAGAAACAGTCCATTCAGTCAGTAGGGGGCATAGGATTTTTATTTTTAGCTTATAAAAGCAATATGGAATAAATTAGTAACCAAGTAAAAAAAAAAGGCCCCAAAATATAAACCGGTAATTCACCAAAAAGGAAACATAAATGGCCAATAAATACATGTAAAGATACATATCCTCACTAGTCAACAGGAAAATAAAAATGAAAACCACAGGGAAATAGCATTTCATGTCTATCACATCGGCAAATGTTGAGAAAAGCCAGATGATACCCAGGGATGACAGAGTTTGAAAGTAACTGGAATACACAAATGCTGCTGGTACAAACGTAAAATGGCAATCACTTTGGAGACTCCATCATTCTACTCTCCGGTATATATTTCAGAGAAATGTTTACCATATATGTGTAAAAAAAAAGTTAATGCATTTTCATAGTGTACAGCACTTTCATTATAGAAAAAAATAGGAAACAGGAGTATATGGCAGAGCCATGAAATGAAATACTATACAGGAGTGAAAATGAAACAAGGAAGAAGGGCCAAGTGCCGTGGCTCACGCCTGTAATCCCAGCACTCTGGGAGACCAAGGCAGGCGGATTGCTTGAGCTTAGGAGTTCGAGAGCAACCTGACCCAGAGCGAGACCTCATCTCTAAAAGTAGCCAGGCACTGTGGCAGGTACCTGTAGTCCCACCTACTTGGGAGGCTGAGGCAAGAGAATCACTTGAGCCCAGGAGTTTGAGGTTGCTGTGAGCTGTGACACCACAGCACACTACCGAGGATAAGGGTGATTAAGTGCCACTCTGTCTCAAAAAAATAAAAGAAAAAAGAAAATGAAACAAGAAGTGCTGTGCATATAAATAGAAAAATAGCTCATAAATATAATGCTTATTCATTCAAGGAGTATTTGAGTGCCTCCCATGTGTCAGGCACTAGTCTAGATGCTATGGGTAGAGCAGTGAACAAAACAAAGTCATTCTTAAGTTGTTCCCATTGGGTAAAAACTGCAAATTTCAGAATGTATAAAGTATACCATTCAAAGTTTAAAATGTGCAAATAATGCTGTATATAGTGAGGGTTACTGCCTGTAAAAATATATACTGCCTGAAAAAATATAGGTCAGTAAATGTATAAAAGAATTCATGGAATTAATAAATTTCAATTTCAGGCTAATGGTTACGTAAGAGGGGTAAAGGGACTTGTAATTGGGAAGGGCTATTAGAAAGGGCTTAGATTGTATCACTCATGTCTTCTTGTTAAATGATGATACATGGACATTCATTATTATTCACAATGTAGTCGCCTTGCATATTTCTGAAATATGCCTTTCTTAAAGAAACAGGGAAATGTTTTCAACTCAAATCATTATGTAAAAGTTTTGATGATTAAATGTTTTAACCAAATTTGAAAATCAAACTAAAAGGTCTGTTTGACATTCTGAACATTTACTTCCAGAATAAAAATATATGACTAACTAATGACAAATTAAGTCCCTTATGGAATTTTTTACATTGAAAATTTTGCCAGTTACTATGGTTTGATGGAGTATCAATTAAAATGTAGACTTCACTTAGGTTGTATCAGGGATTCTGGACTAGGATCTCATTTCAGATTTCTATAATTTGTTAGAGTTTCTCTTTTAACAAGGAGGCCTCATGGAAAATAGAAAATGAAGATCAATTTTAGCTGGAAAATCTAGGGAAAACTTCACAGTGGGCACTTACAAGTCTGGATTCCTAGCCCTCTTGCATTACAGCAATGATATGTAACTTTGCATGCTGGTGAGCTCTTACAGAAACTTTGAGGCAGTATGTCTCCTGGGATTGACAGAAGCAGGCCTGCCTAGTAGGGCCTACTTTATTCTGCAACCACTTTTGAGAGGAAAGTCAACTATTGTGGACATGGTTTTTAGCTATCAAATCATTGGAACTCCTAAAAGATAGGCTGATCTTGAGTCTTCAAAGAAAAACTGCAGTGAACCCAGAAATATACAGAGTCAGGGGCCTGGTGGTAGCCCCAGACTGACACATTAGACATGTCTGTGGGGAAAGATCCACATTTGTCTTTCTTATAGGAGTCTGAGCTAAGGAGCCAAACTGTGCTTCCCAGTTTTCAGATTTAAATCTTTGGGATTGCACCTGGCTTGCACAGTTTAGGCTATGAGTCCCCAAATTCTGGAAACATGTCTAGTAAATATCTGATTGGTTTTACTAAAAGTTGAAAGAAGGTCAGACCCTATTTGGAAGCAACTCCTAATATTACTCTAATGTATGTTGGAGTCAACGAGAAAAACTATCTGATTGAAAAAATATAGGTCTAGTTCAAAGAGGGTTTGGATGCCAACTAACTAGTTCAGACCTGAACTAATGAGGACATTGGCAGCCGTTTTAGGGTTTTGGGCAAGTGAATCAACTGGTTGCCACTAAGAACCTCTCTGAGCCAAAGTTTCCCATCTGTTTCACAGGAGATAATGAGAGCCTCCTCTACTCAGTCATGCTGTGATCACATTAGACAAGAGAAAAGTTCCAGTCGATGAAAAGGTATGTTGCCAGAGATACACGCGTGTGTTAAGAGGATATATTCATCAACATGAGCAGACCAATCAGAGAAATGATTCCCTAACTTAACCTTAAAACATTTCCTACATGCTAATGTGGTGGTTAGAGTATAGAACTCTGAACCCCTGGTTCAGGATTGAGGAATGTGGTAACCAACCCCACAAGCTGGTTCCCACAGAGCCCTGCCTCTTGGTTTTCATACTTCTGTGCAGTCCCCTCCCACATCGTGCCATGGTTGGTCTAAGTGATCAGCAAAATGTGGCAGAATTGTTGGGTTGTCACTTTCAAGAATAGGTAATAAAAAACATTGTGGCTTCCATCTTGATTATGCCCACCCCCTTCTCTCTGCAATCATTTGCTTTGGGGGAAGTTCAGCAGCTGTATGAAGCCCTTGTGGTGAGGAAGTGATAACAGTCAGCAGGAACTAAGGCCTCTGGCCAAAAGTCATTAGACTGAGCTGTCTTGGAGGCAGATCTTCTGGCCCTAACCAAGCCTTCAGATGATGGCAGCCCTGAAGGACAGATTGACTGCTATCTCCAAAGTCCCCAAACCAAGGCCACTTAGCTAAGTCACCCCTGCATTTCTTGACCCTCAAAAACTGTGTGAGATAATAAATACTTCTTGTTTTTAGCTGCCAAGAATTGGGGTAATTTGTTACAAAGCAATGGATACAGAAATCTGGGCAGAAAGGGAGACTAATAGCATCCTGATGAAGACAGAGTCCATGAATACTTCTTCTGGGCAGGAGTTATCTCTTTTACTTTGACTTCTTCCAATGTGCTCAGATTGAGCTTGTGCATAATGGACTTTTAGTAAAATGAAACAGATGGGAAACATTGAGTTACTGAGTGAAGAAGAGAGGCCCTGAATTCTGTGAAAGCAAAAGAACCCCCAAACTGTATATATACGAGAAAGAGGACAAATAGGAGCTTCATGTAAAATGCACCTTTGAGAAGACCAGCCATCCAGGTTGCCCCTAACTGAAGGGTTTCCTGAAACATGGGACATTCAGTGCTAAAACCAGGACTGGGAGAGGGCTAAAGGAACCCATCTAAGAAAAACAGGGAAAGCTAACAAAGCACAGCCTATTACACCGTTGAGCATGGTAATTTCATTCATTTGTTCACCAATTTGCTTCTATCACATGCTAAGTTCTATAGATACAAAATTAATTATGGTCTCTGGCTTAGAAGAGCACTGCTATATAGTTGTGCTAATTATATAAGAACAAATTTGCCTTCCCCGATAAAAGGCAATTGGTTTCTAAAAACTTTTGAAAAGACATTAATGTTTAAGTAGCCCCCTTCTCCCTCTCACCCACAATCCAGTCTTAAGATTTGGCCTTAAGTATCTCAGTATTTTCTGAGTCCTCGTTCCTTCACCTGGTGACACACCCGATAGCAATAAATGAACATTAGTGGTCTAATTAGCAGTTGGTCATAATCACCATATGATTTCTTCTGGGTAGATTCTATTTCTTTTAAACTGTAAAAGCTCACATAACACCCGCTGCAGCCAATTTTGTCACCTCTATTTTTTGGATTTTACTATTAATGATAGCCATTTACAAAGCGTGCTAAGTAGTTTACATTTATCTTATTTAATCTTTACAACCATTTTGTGTACTAAAGACCTACTAAACTCCCCAATGTGAAAATAATGAAGAGCCTAAGGCTCGACACCATCCTATGCCAAGCCACAGTTCACAAAGCTGGTAAGTTGCAAACGTGGGATTCAATATCTGTCTCTCAAAAGCCCACAGTCTTAACCACTGCGCTAAATACTTCATCAGAATAATTTCTAACACGTATGAAGTGCTTGACTCTAATATGCAGGATGCTGTGCCAAGCATTTCACATATACCATCTCAGTCTTGGAAGGCAAAGAACTTGGCAACCGGAAGGCAGAGTCAATGACAGAAGCAGGGAGGGCTGTCTGCCCTGGATATTCAAAGTGTGGCTTATGTCCAGCAGCACTGGTATCACTGGGAGCTTTTGAAATTGCAGTTTCCCAGAGCCCACTCAGACTTATTGAATCAGACTCTAATAAGACCTCCAGGTGATTTGTAAACACACCCAAGTTTGAGAAGCAAAGAGATGTGAAAAATCCTAACCTTAGCTGTCCATAGATTTCTCTAATGCAGTGCATCCGTAAATGTAATCCCTGAATCAAAAGCATCAGCCTCACCTGAGAACTTGATTAAAATGCAAATTCCAGAGCCCCGTTGCCCTAGACCTATTGAATCAGAAATTCTGGGATGGTAAGCTGTTTTAGTCCCCCAGGTGACTCTGATGAATCCTGAGGTTTGAAAATCCTCCTTTCTCTAATGCCATGAGATGTTATCCCTACACTCAGCCAGGAAAGAGGAGTCAGCAGTGCCACCCTGTGGAGCCAAGGGAAGTTTGCACCTTTCTAGGAGCATACCTGCCTTTTTTCCCCTGGTAAGATAAAACTGTCATGATTTTTGTTCTTTGCACTAGAAATACAAAGTTGGTTTATTTTCCAACTTTGTAGGAAACTACTTGCTTCAGTGTCCTGTGTCCACTTTGGATACACAGACTAGTTTCTTTAATTCAGCAACCATTTCTTCATTCATCACGGACAAGGTGTAAAGGGTTAGGATAGAGGCAGTGCAGGAGACACAAAGCACAGCAACTGGCCCCCACAGCAATGCACTCACAGTTCTGTCTACAGTAACACCAGCTACCATAAGGGTTTGCTGTGTGGCAGGCATTGTGTGAATTGTTTTCCAGACCTCACTCAATTCTTACCTGCTTTGCAATACACACCTGAGCCTTGAACTTGGGGTTGAACTGTTTGGGTCCATTCACATGTAGATATTTGTCACTAAAATTTACACCATGTGTACCTGGCTCAGCTGCCCCCCCTTTCCTCGCCTCCCCCTCCCCTGTCTCTGCTTCCTTTGAAACAGCAAGGCCGATTCCTCCTCTCTCCTTCCTCAGCCTCCTCAGTGTGAGGATGGTGAGGATGGAGACTTTTAAGATGATCTAGTTCCACTTAATGAATAGTAAATGTATTTCCTCTCCCTTATGATTTTCTTAATAACAATTTCTTTGCTCTAGCTTACTTTCTTGTAAGAATATAGTATACGCAGTTGTGGGGAAGATTAGTTAAATTAGGTTTTCTCACTTGAAGGCCACAAGGTGCCAGGCCGGATGGCTGCCAGATGCCTGACTGAATAACCATGATTAAGCCGGGAGGTCCCAAGTGTTCCTACATGATCGTCTTTAGAGTTTAATTTGGAGCCACTGTTGTTCTGGCTACTATATAAGGCCCAGGGGTTTCTGCGGTGGGGAGAAAAGATGTTTCCTGTGCTAGCCCTCCTGCCCCAAGCTGAAAAGGCAGCTGTTTCCCCATGCCTGTTCACTGAATGCCAGGAGTTGAATAAAGGGCATATCCCAGCTGCCTACACCTCCTGGGTTCTTTTCTAGTTTGTCCAGATCCAGTGAGAATTTTCTGGCCTCAGCCATTGGCACTACAGTAGTGTAATACAAATAACATACAAAATATGTGTTGGCAAGCTGACTGTTATCAGTAAGGCTTCTGTTCAATAGTGGACTATTAAATTTTTGAGAAGTTAAAAGTTATATGTGGATATTCGAGTTCATGGGGTGTGGGTACCTCACCTCCTACATTGTTCAAGGGTCAACTGTATTTGTTCTTGTTTTATAAGAAAAGTAAAGTGATTTGAATTTATGCTCTTAATCACAGTTCTCAAAGTGATCGCAGACGATTCTTGATATTAGACTCAATTAACATGTTTGTTTTAGTTGTCGAACCTCAGAAACCCACCACATTAAACTTCTGGAGGTGTGGCATGTTCAACAAATAGCCCCAATGGTTTGAGAACTACCATAATATACTATATTGTATCCACCAAAATATCACCCTTTGAAGTAGGAATTACAGTCAAAGATTTGGCAGTATTTTAGGGAGATCTACGGGGTGGCAGTAAGAACAGATTTGAGGAGGTTGTTTGTGGTACTTACAGATTATCAGAAAATGATGTCACACTGAGATATCAATGCTAGCTATGGTGTTGTAAGTTCATTTCCTCAGTGACTTGCTCGTTTTATGGAATCTCAAATTCTTAACTCAGAAAAATTCAATTTTAAGAGTTGTACAGAATCTGAGTTAGAAATCCTGAACCAATTACTAAGAGGATGACTTAAAAGAAAATATATAAAAGATAATAGAGTCAAAACTGGAGCCTTAGAATAAGAATCATCCTTGTAGCAATATTTTAAAAAAATCTGTACGTTGACCACCCAAGGAACTGTAATGAACTGGCCAATATACGGAGGTGGTCAGAATAAGGAATTAGGCCTACTGTACTGATAGGTACGTGTGGTGCAGGTCCAGCCTTCGTGGTTGTGATCAACTATGGCAGTTCTACTGTATTTAAAACCTAGTACAACTCCAAAAAATTGACTCTAAGTTCTTTCTAATACTTTTTTTTTTTTTGACTTGTTACTATCACTTTAAAGTTTTCAACTTTTATGTTTCAAATCTTAAAATCCAGATATTTTAGCATTGGTTATGCAAGTTGTGTTATGCCCCCTGGTGGCAATATGGGTAGGAAGATGAGAAGTGTATTTCCATCAAAGGGAAGGTGCCAACTTAATTGAAATAGGTGGCAGGCCCTGAATTTGAAATGGAATTTCATATAAAAATTTTCTGACCTTACTAAAAATAGAAAACATCCCGTTAAACTAAAATCAGATGTATTAACTTCAGCCTGCAAGGTGCATATTTCAATTTCCCTTGCTTTGTCATTAAAATGGATTAGCTCCTTGAAATATGTCAGTTGAACTTGAAATTAAATATTTGCTCTACATATAGCTAAGAACCTGAACTCCTAAGTGATAACTGAAGTCTGTATCTACATGGAATTTCCTTTTAGATCAGGCCTCAGCACACACCACATGCACAGGATGCCACTTTCTTCTTCAGACTATTAATCTTCCTATATTGATAAACTTTAAAAGATTACAAGGTCCATTTTCAAAAAGGCCCTGGGAGAACAAAAATCCATATTTTATAATTTATTCTTCCATCAAGACCACCAGAGGTTAGTTTTACTCTGAATTGTACCCAGGGCCTCTTGAATAAGGCTTATTATATGTAGAAGGCTTTTTACCTCATTGGGGGCAAAAAGAGATGGGAATGAAGGTATCAAACTACTAAAACATATGTTGGTATTTACTATCAGAAGATATATAAAAGATAGTGTTTCATGCTGGATTAAGATAAACCTGGCCTCGGCTTGGAGCCTGTGGCTCAAGCAGCCTAGGCACCAGCCACATACACCTAAGCTGGTAGGTTCGAATTCAGCCAGGGCCTGCCAAACAGCAACAGCGATTGCAACCAAAAAACTGCTGGACATTGTGGCGGGTGCCTGTAGTCCCAGCTACTTGGGCGGCGGAAGCAGGAGCATCGCTTGAGCCAGGGGGTTGAGGTTGCTGTGAGCTGTTATGCCACAGCACTCTACCCAGGGTGACAACTTGAGGCTCTGTCTCAAAAAAAAAAAAAAAAAAAAAAGATAAAACTGGCCTCAATGACTATAATTTGGTCATGGGAGAAAAGAAATGGCTATTCCTTAAGTAAACCTTTTAGTGACTACCTGACTACCAAGTGCTTGGTACTAGGCTAGACTAGAAATACTAAAAGGTTAGTCATTGGCCTCAAAAGATCCAAAGTCTAGCCAGCTAAAACATTCTTATACCTTTGTAGAGTTGGGTTAGCCCAGTAAAATTATTGCAAGTGTATGAGGTGGGAAATGGTGAGGATGCAAACTCGCCACACAAGCAAAGGAGATGTAAGGCAGAGATTTGGGTATCTTAATCTGTAGCTCTTGCTAACTAAACAGACATGATAAAGTGAGATGTAGTGGCGTAAGAGAGAAAGTAGGTGAATTCCTTTTCCAATAATGGCCAAACTAAAGTTAGTGATATTAGTAACCACACTACTTTTAAATATTTGATAATCATATTTGAATCTAATTAGTTTCCTTTATAATCCTATATTTTCTTTCATGCATGAAATACATTATTCTGGAAGGGTCCATTAGTGTTCACCAGAATTCCAAAAGGTTAAATAAACTTACTGACCATGGGATATGCAGGTATGAAATTCAGAAGATGAATGTCATAAAACGTACATGTAGTAAAAGTTACACAATGTTTACTTTGCATAGATTGAAGCTGTGGGTGCAGACAAAATTTTCTACAAGTATAGAGGTTGTGAGGAGGAAGGCAAAGGGGGGGCACCTAGAGAAAGGAAACACTTAGGAGGTGAACAAAGAGTGAGGCCCAAGGGGGGAAAATTACAAAGGAACAGACAGGGAATTAAAGGAACCAACAGCATAGTGTTACTGGGATGAAGGGGGTATTGGACAGGTAGAATTTAAAAAAGATAAAAAGTATCTATGGAATTTTGGGATGACCACTGAAAGTTCAAAGGATTAGTATAGACAGAAGTAGCAATGCCATGATGGACAGGAAATAGATTTACAGGTATACATTAGGTTTTCTAGGAATTTGGTTGAGAAAAAAAGAGCAGTAGCTAATGGCAGAGACAGGTACTAGGAGGTTAAAACTTTTCAAATGGGAGAGAGAGATATGTTCATGTTTACACCTGTCACCTACCCTCATAGGCAGCCCTTTCTATAGATAAAAATCCGTGACTATTTGAAGAGAAGGAAAGGACAGGGCAATAGCTCACACTTCTCCCTCCCCAAACACCTAGTTTTTGTTCTGCTCCTCCCCCTACAAGAATTTCTTCTCAGTGAAGGCCTTGTCTCTACCTACAGTGTTTATTTATTTTTTATTTTTTTTTTTGAGACAGTTTCACTTTGTGACACTCTGCTCTCGGTAGAGTGCTGTGGTGTCACAGCTCACAGCAACCTCCAACTCCTGGGCTTAGGCAATTCTCTTGCCTCAGCCTCCCAAGTAGCTGGGACTCCCAAGTACAGGCACCCACCACAATGCCTGGCTATTTTTGGTTGCAGTTTGGCTAGGGCCAGGTTTGAACCCGCCACCCTCGGTATATGGAGCTGGCGCCCTACCTACTGAACCGCAGGCGCTGCCCTACCTGACAAAGAGAAAAGTCTCATGACCCTAAATACTAATACATAATGGGTATTTAGTGTCTACGAAGTATCAGGCACTAATCTAATAATTGTATATATTTTAACTCATCTTTCTCATAAAAATAAAATGGCATCAGTGAAGAAATAGACTACCACACTCAAACTTTCTTTTTCAGATGATTACATTAGAATAGTGTTGTGCAGATGAAAATTCCAGACTTCACCATATAGAACACAATTCAAATCTTGCCTCAGGTGTTTAATCTTTGCGGGCCTTCACAGTTACTTCATCTCTAAAGTAGAAATAAAAATATGTACTTAGAGTTGCCTATGTGAGGATCAAATGAGATTCGCCACTACAATGCTTAGGGGCACAGGCAGGGCTCAAAATTGCCCCGACTCTGTATGTCAACAAATAAAACAGCCATGATAATAACAAAAACATTTCAAAAGTAACTAGTTTTCTTTTATTCCATCTACTATTTACAACAAGGGGCAGGGTAGAGACATGAATAGATGCAGAAGTTATTTTAATTACATATTAATAAAAGTCTACACTGAATTCTTATTAACTATCCACTTATGAGAGTACATAAGAACTGACTGAGCCTACGTCATTTGGTACTTTTGATACTTCTATTAGCTTCAATTTAGCTATTCTCTTTCCAAATAGAAAATTAAAATATGACAAGCCATTTACAAAAAGACATGTAATTTTGTGTAATCAGGTTGACACTCTGAACATCTTCCTCTTCAGTTCAGCTACCTTCTCATCTATCTTAGCATAACAGTCCTCTGCTGCCTTTTCAACGCCTTCGTGGTATTTCTCCAAAGCAGTTTTCAAGTTTAGAAATATTTCCTAATAGAAAATGAAATAGAATTAGAATTATTCTGTGCAACAACCTAAATTAAAAATGAGTTCCAAGAATTCCAGTAGTTGTAGTCACATTAATATTTTTAAAGCCTAAATTTGTATGCACATACACACCTAAACGTGTACGCCTGCTCTTACTAAGAATTCATTCTGTGAGTTGTACAAATGCATCCAAAAAGTCTGCTACTTAGTTCAAACCAGAGACATATGACAACGGTTAGGATTCCAAGACATTAAGAACAATAATATTTATAATGACCAAAGAAAAATTTCACTTTAGAGTTTTCCATGCTAAACATGGGAAATAACTAGATTACTCTAGATAAGCTATAACCTCTAACTTCAACCCTAATAATTTTTTTTTTTTTTTTTTTTTTTTTTGAGACAGAGTCTAGAGTTTTTCTCCATTGCCCTGGCTAAAGTACATGCCCAGCTAATTTTTCTGTTTATTGGAGATAGGGTCTCACTCTTGCTCAAGCTGGTCTTGAACTCCTGAGTGCAAGTGATCCACCTAAAGTGCTAGGACTATAGATAGGTTTGAGCTACCGTGCCCAACCTACCTAATCATCATTTAAAAGTATGTAAACATATTTAGTAAGTAATATATATGACTGAAAAATATACTAATATCTTTAAAAAACTGATCTGATTGTTCATAACCTATATAGATGTGCTAAACATTTAAAAAAATAAAAACAAAACAATTTTTTGTAGATTAAATAAGAAACATATTAGCCTGTATATATTTTCTTCTATTTCATACTTATCAAATGTAATATTGATCCTCCTTCTATTACTCTTTTTTCTTAGACAAAACAATTCTCAAGCCATGATGCAAGAAACAGTGGTATTCTACAAGGCTACGGGATATATTTAGCCACAGAAATAAAATAGCTGCCCTTTAAGCATCTCTCCTGTTCAATTTTTCTTAAACCTATAGTTTAATACTTATCTTAGTTTAAGTTCAAGTTCTAGTATAAGTTCTGACTTTGAATAAATTACACAGATTATAATTTGACATAGTAGGAATTCACTGCTCCAAAAAATAAAAAAAAAAAAAAGATTACTATTTTCAGTGGCTCTGCCACCTATGCAAGTTTAACAACTATTACTCCAGATTAAGTAACTGTAAGTATATGCTTAAGGCTAAATGCACTATAAAAAATTCAAACATGGTTATTAAATTCTAATACACAAATAGGAGGGTGTGTTTAGATTTCCAACCATCTAAACAGATATCAAATTACTATAACTATTGTAAAATATAAACCATTAGGAAAATAAATCAAACATTTTTGGAAAGCTTTATTTCTTAAATCCTGTAGGAAAAATAAGGTGAATTAGTTGCTAGCTTGTTTGAATGCCATTAGGGAAAAAAAATAAAATAAAAAAAAAATAAAATTAACTCATTCAGCAGCTACAGATCAATTTAACTTCCTAGTTGTATAGGAGTAAATGTTTATTCATGCTAAAAAGAAAGCTGAATAAATTTGGTAGGAAGATATTGCTTACAAGAAACCATTAAAACGAAGTGTGGCTAAATAAAGATATACAATCTATAACTATCTGAACCAACCATTTCAGCATACCTCAAAGAATACTATTTTCCTGAGAACAAACATACTCCCAAGAAGGAGACTAATTCTGCCTGTAGAGCCACACAAATGGATGAAGCATTAAAGCCCAACCCAGGGGCACATACGAGAAGGAAACAGACATTTGAAGTCCTAAGCCAGCACACACCAGATGCATTTCCAATTGAGTTCTATATCCAAGTGGAACTTTGTAATACTAATCTACAATAATTTACATGTAAGTCTTACTGTGACAGCTGCATTGAAGTTAAATATTTTTCAAGCTCAAAAACTGGTTCTGCACTGTCTAATATGATACCACTAACTGTAGGTGACTATTTCAATTTACTATAATTTGAATTTAATTTAAATTCAAAATGTGGTTCCTCAGTTGCACTAGCCACACATCAAGGGCTCAAGAGGCACATGTGCCTGCTGGCTATATATAGTATTAAATAGAAGATATTCTCATTAGTGCAAAAAGTTCTATCAGATAGTGCTGGTCTACATTATCTCACTTTTTAAATGAGATATTTAAGATTGCACAATATCTATGGAGTTTTATATCCAGTGTAGCCATTTATCACACAAGTACATATTAATTAACCAAATAAATATATTATTGGGTTCCTTCTATCAGTAGCTCCATAAAGAATATAATAGTATAATGGAAGATGAATTATACTTTTTGCCCTAAAGGAACATATAACCATCCCAAATTGGATGTTGAGCACTTGGAGTATAGAAAGTGCAAACAAGGGACTAAATTTTTAAATGCTATTTCATTGTAACTGATGTAAAAGTAAATAGCCACATATTACTAATAGGTACCCCAATGGACAGCACAGATCCAGATTATTTAGAACAGACTAAAAGTACAGTACTATATGAGAGAGAAGTCAAAGATACATAAAAAGAGTCAGAGAAAGTGATATGGAGGACATAATCTCTATTGAGCCTTAAATAATGAAAATGATTAGCTTCCATACAAAATTCTGAGAGTCCTAGAGGTGGAAATCATGCCTGCCTTGCTTACAATTTACTTTCTCAGTCAAATATGATGCCTGATACCTCACAGAAGCAATAGGCCATTTGTTGAAATACTGTTTGAATGAATAAATAAACTGTAGAAAAACAGTTCCTGTTTTAAACAAGAAAGTATTGTATTGGGAGTAAAATTTTAGTGGGATAAATTGATAGTATTTAGTATTCAGTGTGGATTTGACATAGAAGAATCTAAAATCACGAAAGAAATTCAGCAAGGGTTGCTGCTATCCATGACAACTATAAAAATTTTTTTTTTTTTCTTTTGTGAGACAAGAGTCTCACTCTGTCATTCTGGGTAGAGTGCCATGGTATCGTAGTTCATAGTAACCTCAAACGCTTGGGCTTCAGCAAGCCTCTTGCCTCAGCCTCCTGAGAAGCCGGGACTATAGGCATACGCCACTTTGCCTGGCTAGTTTTTCTCTTTTTAGTACAGATGGGATCTTGCTGTTGCTCTCTGAAACTTTGAAACTCTTGAGCTCAAGGCCTTGAGAGATACCTTCCAGAGTGTTAGGCTTACAGGCCTGAGCCAACACGCCTGGCAAGGATTATAAAATTATGTGATAGATCATTTGGATGCCTATATCTCAGTGGTTAGGGTGCCAGGCACATGCACCAGGGCTGGTGGGTTCAAACCTGGCTGGGGCCTGCTAAAAAAAAAAAAAAAAAAAAAAAAAAAAAAAATAGCTGGGCATTGTGGCAGACACCTATAGTCCCAGCTCCTAGGAAGACTAAGGCAAAGAGAATTGTTTGAGCCCAAGAGTTTGAGGTTGCTGTGAGCTGTGACACCAAGGCACTCTACCAAGGGCAACAAAGTGAGACTCTGTCTCAAAAAAAAAAAAAAAATTATGTGATAAATGAATAAATAGAAAGGGAGAGTGATAAACAGTATCACTGAGTAAAATATAATCATGAAATTAACTTGGTGATTGTTTGGATATCAAGATTATCTATAATGAGTCCAAAATTTCAATTCTTTATAAGAAAATAGGAAGAAATTGAGTGAAAGAGAAGAAGGGCAACAGGTGAGAAAGTGAGGAAGAGGACAGAGAAAAATGTTGAATGTAATTTTATAAATGGTATTTTTGTTGTGAATAGCCAGAACAGGAAATACTGATTTTTGAAACCTATCCAAATAAAGGTAATAACTGAAACTAAAAGAAATAAATTATCTATGGGAGGAATTGGACGAAGAACAATTTGGCATTGTTAACATACACATTACAAAGGGAGCTAAGGAGAGTTCTTTGACAACAAATGTCTTGATTTCCCCAAAGTATTTACAGGCCTTCCCATGTGATGGTGGGACAGACAGTATGATGATGTATACAAAGTAAAGGCAGGGTTAGAATAACCCAGCAAATTGAACAGCTGTGCCTAAAATTTTGATCAGTAGTTGTATGCCACTTTGAAGAATAAAAGCATAATGCAGCAAAATGTTCTACTTAACATTTTTATCTTGGGAAAAAAAGATATGCTAAGTAAATGTGCGGGGAACCCTAGGCAGTGAGAAATAGTTAATGTGAATGACAAAATGATAGATTTAAACTGACCTTGATATTTTTGAAAGCTAGGTTAAAATAAAGAAAATGGAACCTTCTATTGATATAAGAAATAATGGTAAAATACTGAATTAAAAATAATAGTTACACTAAAATACAGTGAAAAAAAGTCCTAGCTTGGCAGAACTGTATGTGAAAAAGACAGGGGTCTTTTAATTGAGCATAAGCTCAATATGAGTCAAGGGCAAGATGCTGATGCTAAAAATCCAACCCTTCATTAAGCACTGTGCTTTGGGTTCTACATTTTAAACAGAATGAAGACAAGAGAGTAAAGAGAATAGTAAACAGATAGTAACGAATCTGACACTTAAGCTACATAAAGAATGGCTGGAAAACTGGGACTAATTGACCTTACTAAGAAAAGGCTGAAAGAAATCATGATCACTATTCTCAAACACCTGAAAGGTCATCAAGTAGAATGTGGCATAGACTTGTTCCAGAGAGATCTGGGTTATTAGAGTACAGAAATAAATAGTTTAAACTCAATAAGAAACACCACTTTGACAACTAAAGCTGTCCTAGTAGAACAGCTTGAGTGGTTAGGGGTGCTATACTTTTGAAAACAAGTAAGCAGATGCTACCGCCAATTTTCAAAATCCACGCTAAAAAATACAGGTTCAGGGCCCCCAATGCTGGACAGTCTAAATCAATGTATTTAGGTGGGTCGGGGGGGTTGTTTATTTTAAAATTCATCATTGAATTCTAATACATAGCTAATTTTAAGTAACAATGAGCCAGATAAACCTTCAATTTTACACACATTTAAGGAACGCATACTACCTAAAAGGCAACATTCTAGGCATGGGTTGACTTATGCAAAAGTTAACAATACATGATTGCTGCTGTCAAGAAACATAAAAGGTTATTGGCAAAAGACAGACATACAAAACTAACAGTAATATAAGGTAGGCATGGTCATCTTTTATGACAAAGGTACCTCAAATCTGAGTTAGTAACCAGTTACTAACTTGTAACTGGTTCATTAACTACCCAGACCATGTGATAACACATAAGTATTTATCGATTTGACTTGGTTAAGAAACATGATTATGTATCTCCTGAGATCTTTCAAATCTCTGTTCAGAAAAAAGCAGGACAGTGTGCTGGGCAGACCACGCGAGAGGAATCGTGACCATTTCATTTTCTTTTTACTTTCTTTTTCTTCCTTTCCTTCCTCCAGATCTTTCTTCTTTCCTTCCTTTTAAAGTAGCCCTGAGATAATGCTCACATGTAAAGTGATTATCCCTGTAATTTTTCAGGGGAATTAAAGCCCCTGACAACAGGTAAGGGATTGTCTCCTGTGACTCTTTTAGTATTAGGAATTTTTCAAATAGAGTATGAATGGTGTAAAGTAGTGACAGCAAGTGTTTAAATAATCATCAGGTACCAGGGATTTCAGAAACCTGGCCTAAGGTGTCAGCACAGGCAAAGTGTAGAATACTGAGAAAAGAAAAGGAGGCCAAAGGATTCTGCATCATAAATAGCAGAAGAGCATTGTCCTACTTTGGTAGGACAATTTGGACATTTATTCTAGGAGAACAAAATTGATGATATAAATCAAACTTCAAAAATTAAAGAGAGAATGGAAATGTAATATATCAGGAATAGACAACTTGTTAAAGACATTGGCAATTAAGAGAAGGACAGAAACAAGTAAACAGTTCATGTTTGGCATAGGACTAACATTTTGAAAAGTACAAGACGAGATGCCTGTTCTTATTGCACGTAAGTCTTAAATATACTCAAAACAAGCAAAGAATAAACATAATAAATCATTTAGGTGATTATAATAAAGATATCATAAAAGTCTTGTAACACCTGGGGATGCGGCTAAGATGCTTCCTTTCCGTTAACATATCAAATACATTTAACATTGATGCTAAGAAATATGTTTGAGATCCTTTTATCAGAAATGGAAAAACTTTGTATAGGAAATTACTTAAAATAACTATCCAAGTTTGTTTATCGAAAAAATTCAGAACCTCTATGGAACAACCACTCTTACTGCAAAGAACAACATTGTGTTATATGTTGCTGGGAAAAAAACCCAAGAAAGAAAAAAATACAGAGGAAATACATAGACAAATTATACAAAGGAAATAGGAAAGGTGCTATAAATGGAAATAAAAGTAAATTGTGGAGTCAATTTCTACTCCAGAAATGGACAAAATCTTCATAATGAGGGTGATATAATTTACATTTTAAATTCATGACATTATCTCAAATTAATTTCTTGTGAACACATACTCACCTTGGACTTCAGTTCCTCCCGTTCAGTAGCATCTTTTAGTTGCTGACTTCCAGATCTAAATTTTTGGATTTCCTGATTAATTGTAGTTACTTGCTCATAGACAGCTCCTCTTTTTTCTTGAACTTTATTGCAATCCCTAAAGGAAAACAGAGACAGCTAATATATAATTGTTTTAGGCACCTAAAAAGGCAAACACTTAATTCTAATTTTGATTCCAAAGTGATCCTGTGTCAGTATTTGTTTGACGTATCTAAAACACTTCTCAAGATAAAAACTCAACAAATGAAAACCCCAAAAAACAAAGCACGGTGCTAATCCCATCATGGCATATAATGAACAATTTCACCCAAAAGGTAGCCTATAAATTATAGAGATTTTAAGTTACATTTTTCCACTTGTGCACACTTAGGTACTATTGCTAGGAACATGAATTAGTATCATACAAATTTTCTGCAAGGCAGTTTGACAACAAATAAAAAATCCTCAGGCTCTGCTCTTTTTCTACATCTGCATAGGGAAATATAAAAAAAAATACTCAGACGACTGACCCCTAATAAATCTTTTAGGGATTGAAAGAACAATATCATAAATGTATCTGGGGCAGGTGTTCTGAAAACACATTTTTAGAATTGATAGGGAGAAGACCCTATCAATGAAATACCCTGACATATTGGTAAAAAAAAAAAAATGTTTAGCAAAGTATTAATTCTTACATGTATAAAAAATTAAGAATTTTTCTCAGTAAATGCTATAACTCTACAGACCAGCTGGACTATGACAGAGCCGCTGATTCACTCTAACGCACCTCTAAATCACTGTCACTACAGTGCAGTGAAACAAGCAGTAGCACAAAACCCCCTGGAAGAATAATGCACACAGACTGGAATTGTGTATCTAATCCTCCCAAACTGGTAGCTAAAAATTCTCTGAACCTAGACTCAGCAGGGTAAGTTTCATAAGTAACTCATCTGTTCTAGTCACCTAAATGTGGAATGAAGATAAAACTGTTTAAGCCCTTTTGGAAACACAGTAGTTTTGGAGCCGGGGTGGTATGGTGGGGGATATATTAGCTTATCCCAGTTACTTTCAAATATACTAAAATTGAAGATAATATCATACTCAATCACTGTGCGTTTGTATTGCTTAATGTCCTCGTGCTTCTTGTTTATTTTGAATTGTGCTGTGGCAAGTTTTTCCTTCTTTACAATCATCAGTCTTTTGAAAGAATTTTCTTCAGTCTTCAATTTTTTCAGTTCTGACTCTTCACTCTCAAT
>CAUYPK010098531.1:0-35903 GCA_963574355.1 Loris lydekkerianus | reverse complement strand
GGGTACTATGAATGTAATCCACCATGCAGCCTCTCCATATCCTGTCTTAGGTTGTCCCCGCTTTGGGAATCTTACCCGTCATTGGTGGTATGGAGGGCAGTGAAGAATAATAGTTAGATTCTTGGTTAATGAGCCGGTGATATTGGACCTCGACCTGATTTAACTGCTTCTAACCTTTTTTTTGGGATACAGGGCCCAAAGGTGAAGGGTAAATAAGGGTAGCAGGGGAAGAAGGTAGGGTGAAAAACAATGTAGGCCTGTCCACAGGGGATTTTCTAGAATTTCTTTTCTTCTCTTTTCTAGATTCAGGAAGTACTCTTAATGTTATCACAGAATGTGGGATACTTTATACCCTTTGGTCATTTATTTATCCAGTTTATACTTTATTATGTCACCTTAAAATTACTTTTAAATTATTTTTAGTTTTTAAAGATAGTGATGTCCTTTCCTAACTTCTTCCTTTTTCTCTTATAATCTCTTGTAGTAACACTAGACAGCAGTATCTTTTCCTTTTTTTCTTATGCATTTAGAGAAGTACTATACCTTTTGTGAACACTGAATTTACAGCAAAAGACCTAGGTTTGAATCTACATTCTGTCCACACCTGTTGCCTTATTCTGCCTGTGCAGGGTTCAATTTCCAAAATGTTCAACCCTCTATTGATGAGGATTATAATAATGTCTCCCCAGAATGCAGAGGCCCTACATACATTAAGTCTGAAACGTATTTTTAATAGTGCTTGAGACCAGTGAGTTTCTTTTTTTCATTCCTTTCCATTCCTTAGAAATATGGTTCTGTCTAAGGCAACTGGATCCTGGCTCTCGTTCCTAATCCACACTATTGCCCCCAGACCATTGCCATTTGCAAATTCACAGAATCTCAAAATATGCCCCAGGGTTGTATCTTAAATTAAGACATTTTATGAAAGAGTCAAACTGATCATAGCCCAATCATTCTTTTGTCTCCAATTAAAGAAACTGAATTAGTAGCTAGCCTGCTTTCAATAAAGGGGAAGTTATTGTACAAATCCTATCGATTGCACTCCTTTTTACTACCAAATACATACTCAGGCACAGTCCTGCATACTAGCTTTCCTGCTTAGTCAATAGCACCATCATTACAGTCATACAGAAAGCTGTCACCGTGGGGGTCACCTTTGCCCTTTGCATTTAACACACGTTGGTCTTTGGTTTCTTTCTTGATGTGTTAGTGCTCTCCCTGCTACGGGGCTTCATGATGCCACCTTCTTTCTCTGGCCTCTCCCCTTCTGCACCTCCCCATGGCTGGGTTATCTTTTCCTTTCCTCCAGCTTTGTGTGGTCCCTGAAGTCTTGATGAATACAGGCCAACTTTCTCACCTGGCGGAAAGCTTTCTATCATTTAATCGCTTTCTGCTTTGTCTACCATGGTCACCCGCTCCTCCTAGATGAGAGCAGCTTCTGCCCCTGCCACATGCTGGACTGGTCACTATCACACTATCCCAGGCAGGTGCCTGACACTACAATCTTATCTATTCTCACCACATGTGGAATACAGACATTTTCTCATCTGCCCCTACACATTTTAGAAACACGTGAGGGTCCTGTTAAGGTCACTTTCATGAGAAGGTTTTTCTTTTCCCATCAAACAAAGCCACAGAAGATCTTTCTTGCTTTCTAACTTGATGAGAATCTGTTATATTTTATCTTCCATTGCACATTTACATCTTATTTATGTCTGCCTTGTTTCTTTTTTCCTTTCCTTTTTTTTTTTTTTTTAGGATTCAAAAGTATAGATTTTATTTTATCTTAGAAAGATAGAGATGGAGGGAGAGAGGAAAAAGAGAGCAGAGCATGGGGAGATGGCATGGCATCCCAAAGAAAGAAAGAATGCCGGCCTGTCTGTCTTGTTTCCAGGGGTTTTAAGTAAAAATTTCTGTGAATCTCTGGCCACATCAATGAATTTGTGGTCTACTTCAGAGCAGATGATGATATTTGTCGTTTGGGTCTCAGATCTGCAGTTAACAACCTATGACTCCAGGCAAGTTATTTAAATTTCTCATTTGTTTAATTTGATCTTTAATCCCTTAAATAAGGACAATGATATTATCTATACCCAAATACCACAAGGGTTGTCATATGTAACAAATTAAACTTTGTCATTGATGCACACTTTGTAAATGGTGATAACCTGCCTATACATGCTTAAGATATATTATTTTTTAATTTTTGTATCTGTTAAAGTACTAGCACAATGGTAACTGAGGAGGATTTACTATTAATGCACATAATTGAAATAAAGTAATACTAATTGTCATCTCTGAGATTCTGGCAAACACACATGTACTTACAGCTCTCATTCTTAGTATTAGAGCTTGTTTTATTGGAGGAATGCAAAGGAGTGAACATTAGACAATATTAAAAATTCACTGAAGTGTTTATAATAATACGGTGCACTTCCATTGGTTTTATGTTGTGAAGCTGACATTCAGGTTCCTACAACTCTACTATGGTAGTTGCTTATTTGAACTAGTGTTGGAAATCTGACTTCCTCTGACCACCCGTGTGAGCAACAATGGTTGGAGTCAAGGTATAAATGGACTTATTCAGTAACTTTCCTGATCTTCACCTCTTTCCTTTGCAGAACACAAGCCTTTACATAATGAATCATTGCAGACTAATAAACTTTATTATATGATTTCAACTAGCATCTGTAGGGAGTCAGATTAAGTCCTAGGTGAAATTCTCAATGGAATCTCAGCCTTTGATCAAAACACTGGTGCTTTAATTTTAGAAGTGAGACAGGATGATTAAAGCATTTTAAGATCTTGGTACCAGGCACAATACAAAGTTGAAAGCTGCCATGAATTCTGCTATTTAGAATACCGTCCTTTGAGGTGTTAATTGACAAAGAAGTAGAATGTTAAATAAAGAAGTTCAAATTCAAATCGAGAAGAATAAGACGTATTTGGAACACTGTCAAACATACGGTGGACTTTATTAGGCACCGGATCTTGATCCAAATTAGGATATAGTGAAAAATTTAAGGCCTATATTTAATAGAGTTCCCATAGAGGATACCAGGTAGTTTTACGATTATTTGTTCAATTGCCATAGTTAATGCTAAATAAGAAATGAATAATGGTGTCTCATAATTCCATTCTAAATTAAAGAGAGATTTTTATGACTGAATAAGCATCTGGGAGAGCTGTGGGTCAACTCAAAGACAGTCATTTTATATCTACAATAAGGTGGACCACAATGATGCCAGAGGCCTCTGTTACCATCATCACCACCAACATTGCATAGAATACAACCAGGGCTACTTTCAGCAAAGTTTTGAAGTGGAAGCTATGTGTTTCCTTCTTGTTGATTCCACATTCAACACTTTGCTGTATAATATTTGCCACTGTAGCACCTCTCTGCATCCTTTATCTGATAGTGAAACAGACTTGCTCAGTGCCCTCATTCGCCAGAGGGCCTAACAGATGATTAGTTGCCAATTTGGAGACTCTAAGCAGGGGTCCTCAAACTTTTTAAATAGGGGGCTAGTTCACTGTCCCTTAGACCGTTAAAGGGTCAGACTATAGTTTAAAAAACAAAACAAAACAAAACTGTGAACAAATTCCTATGCACACTGCACATATCTTATTTTGAAGTAAAAAAACAAAACGGGAACAAATACAATCACACGGCTGCATGTGGCCCGTGGGCCATAGTTTGAGGACCCCTGCAAAGTGGCTATTGCATTAGTATTTACTTTCCTTTCTCTTTCCTTTATATCATTTGCTTTTTAGTAGATCTTTTTATTGCATGATAAGAATAAAATAATAATAGTAATAATAACTAATTTAATGGGATTTACTACACAGCAGGCTTTATTCTAAGCATCATTATATATATATACATTTTATTCTTATGCCAACTCTAAGAGTTATATATTCATATTATATCCAGTTTACAGATCATGGAACTGAAGTATAGAGATGCTAAATAGGTTACAAACTAAAATGTGGAAGATCCAGGGTTTGGAAACCAAACAGCTTAACTCTAGAGTCCCTGCTCTAAGCCACAAAGCTATCATGTCTAAACACCGTGGTAGGAGATATACAGTGTATAATGGGAAATGCCCATTGGAGTCATCGATATCTATTTAAATTCTGTCTCTGCCTTTTACTGGCCGTGTGGCTTAAGTGAAATGTTTAATTTCTCTGAAATTAATTTTCTAAGATGTAAAATTGTGGCAACAGTACTTACATTGAGAAATTTATTGTACAGAAATAATGCATCTAAAGCACCTGGCATCAGTGTAAAGCATTGGTCACATGTTTGAACATATAACTGGTTAGAAATGCGGAAGGTTTTTTTGGGGGGCGGTTTGAGACAGAATCTCACTATGTCACCCTTGGTCAAGTGACAGCTCACAGCTACCTCAAACTCTTGGGCTTAAGCAATTCTCTTGCCTTAGCTTCCCAAGTAGCTGGGACTACAGGACCCACCACAACACCCCGTTATTGTGGAAGATACTTTTGTGCAAAGGGATTTTGTGCAGCCACTCAGCAGCCCTCCTTCGTCTGTGTATAGAGCAGGCTGATGTGGAGCACTACGAATAGTGGCATCTAATATGTAGCCCAGTCCTGTCAGTTGGAATTGAGAGAAGGTTATGAGCGATATGAATCCAAGAAGCAGGAGCGACAGGCCCCACACCTACACACCAGAGGATCCCTGAATTACAGTGTGCACGACCTCCTCATCTTGACAGGCATTTGTGGGTAGCCACCTTTTAGGAGATGATAAAGTTATTAAGCAGAGGTTTATAAAAGGAGACAGTGTCCTTTCACACAAGTATGAATGACATATTTATTTTCTAGGTAAGTATGAAGTTTATACTTATAGGGAATATAGAAATCATTGCAAATGTTTTGAACTATTTTTATATTTGCTATATTAGGTAGAAAATGAATTTTTTTTATACTTTCCTCCGTCTTCCTCAAAATATAAAAGTTAGGCTTTGTTTTGTCTTTGTATAGGCAATTTTTTTTTAACTTTACATGCTAAAAATAAAAAAAAGCAGCTCCATTCTTTTTTCTTTCTAATTTTGTAAACATCAGGAAATATGCTAGATGCAACACATTGTCCCATTCAAGGAACTATGTCAAGAAATTAACATCTGCAAGTGATGTTATAAAGACCACATTCAGAGAAAATAATTATTTCCTAAGTATTGATGATCGAATTAACAACACTGAAAATGTTTATCTTTCAAAACAAAACTCTAATGGACAAAACGAGTCTTGTTATTTTAAAGATGATTTGGAAAGAGTTAGCATTAAGATCATTTTGCAACTGATACAAGTCATTAATAGTTTACGTTAGCTTCCCACATAAGGGAAGATACTATCCTACTTTATAAATAGGTCTTGTGGGAAAATTGCTTCTTCCTTGAGGTTAAACAATCTGATATACATTTTTAATGTAGGGATAGTTTAGTGCAGTTTGAAACTAACCCAGCTGAGGTTGTAATATGCCAAAACCCCAAAATAACAGACTTCATCACCCATGGAGTTTTAAAGACTCATTTAATTTGGTCTCTATAGTTTCTTGGATATAAAGGGAAGCTAGAAATTTTATTAAGATTAAATAATATTTCTCAAGCGATAAAAAGCAAGCAAATGAGGTCATATTTAGGTATAAATAAATTCTAATAAACACACGAAAGGCTGTATAAGAGGCAAGTGACAGTGATTACCAACTCTTCTTAATTCATTAAGGATGGAAGAGAAAGTTGTTTGAAATTGTAGCAGGAGAGATTTAGGTTAGATATATGAAAATACTTCCTGTCAATGTTGTCGGTCATATTTTTAAAGAGCTCCTTAGAAACATTTCATAATGGGATACAAACTTTCCCCCTATGGATGGTATAAAAGCAGTCAAGCCTAATTGTAGTGACATTGTTACAATTGTATTCTGAAATCTTTCCGATTCACCAGTGAAAGTTGGTCTGCCTGTGTGTGTGCACATGTTTAAAGCAACAGATGTGACTCAGTGACCACAAAATGAAGGAAAGGATTCCACAGCACAGTGACAAAGCTGGTGCTGCAGTGAAACTCAGATACCTCGTGAATATACAGAGTGAGAAGGAAAGTCAGAAGTCCTTAGGTTATGGAAACTAAGTACGGACTTTGAGGTTAGTTTAAATGAAGAAGTACCTTGAGTTGACCATCGGTTTTTATGAAAATCAGACAAAAATTATTTTTGCCCTGCACAATGTCATTTCAAAAACTGCAAATTTGTAAGTAAAACAAAATTAGACTGATTCTTAAAATAAATGGAGTGCGAAATTTATCAGTAAGAACTTAGCTCTTTCACTGCCCTTGCATCCTGATAAGAAAACAAAAGCTTATAAAGGCTGAGTAGATTGTTCGGGTCCATGTAACTTCTTGGTGGCAGAACAGGGAATGAATGGTAGTGGCTGCTGCTCAGATGCTGCCCGTGCCAGCAGCACGTCACCCCGTTTATGTCTCACACACTCATTTCATTTGTCTGTTGACAGCTGGGAGTGTTGGTTGCTGAGATGAACAGCCAATTTCCTCTCCAAGAATTACCCTCTTTCTCTGGGCGTTTACCTCTGCCAAAGGGAGTTTCCCTGCCTGTCTATACTTCCCCTTCTCAGCTAGGGGTAGCCTGCTTTCAAATGACTATGTTGTGGAGGGGGAAATTCAAAGGATCAGTTTCTTTGGTTCAATTCAGGACAACCCTGAATGGCCATTCCAGCTCCAGAGCTCCCTCAGAGATCAGCTGAGGCCTTGGTTTCACTTGGACCACAGTTCAATTTCTCCATCTCTTCAGTGCTGGTTTCCTTACACAGGTTTATCCTGTTGGCACTTCCCCCAAAACTATCTGCATGCAATCTACATCAGAGTCTGTTTCCCAGGGAGTTGGACTGAAGGTTGTTAGTGCCAGGAGTAGTCAGTCTAAAATAGGGAACTGGATCATTTGGTAATGAGGACCTCATCGCTGGTGGCTAAGTAGGGTGCTGAATGCCTCTAGGATGCTCTATCGGTCCACTTACTAACACAGCCACTGGTGGTGACTAGGAAAGGATACTGCTGAAAGGTAATGTACTGACGGCTTGGGAGTAGTAATTTCATGAGGTCATCCTGTGAGATGGTTCTTACTGAGTGTCGTCAGTGCTTTGGAAAAAGACAAAGACCGAGGACTGTTAAATTACAAACTTAAGGTCAACTGTGGATGCCAGAGAGTTTTGTAGCTAGTAGGCAGCACATAAGGAGAACTCATCTCTTATGGCCAGAGGAGAGACAATGTTGCAGATCATATCCAGGATTTAATTATAAAGGTAGTGAAATTTCAGAAAAAGTTGAATTCTCTACTCTAGCAAGTCTGTTCTGCCAAGATCATGGCCCTAACTGAGAGGGAGTGAAACCCCAAGGCTTGAGATGGACGTCTGAATCGACACTCCTTAAAACCCAGCTCACCATGGGCAGCATCCATAACTCAGTGGGTAGGGTGCCAGCCACATACACCGAGGCTGGCATGTTTGAACCCGGCCCGGGCCAGCTAAAACAACAAGGACAGCAGCAGCAGCAACAACAACAACAACAAAAACAGCTGGGCATTGTGGTGGGTGCCTGTAGTCCCAGCTACTCGGGAGGCTGAGGCAAGAGAATCACTTAAGCCCACTTAATCACTTAAGTTTGAGGTTGCTGTGAGCTGTGATGCCACGGCAGTCTACCCAGAGGGACAGCTTGTGACTCTGTCTCAAAAAAAAACAACCTCCTCCCCAAAAACCCCCAAAACCCAGCTCACCCTGAATCCTTGGTGCTTGCGGAAGTGGACCACTCCTCCTCATGAAAGGCTGGAAGACCCCCTCCACCTCAATCTTTTGCTTGAAGATGATGCAGAGGCTTTTTCTGTATAAGGCAACACTCATTCTTTTCCCTCAGGCCTACTCCCACCTCACTACCAGGACAGATGGCAAAGAAGCTAAGGGAAGCCACCCCAATAAAATCATGCTCTGCTTCTGGATCTCAACCAGAATCTGAACCATCTGACTAAAGGAGTGACTGGGTCCCCGTGAGGGTGAAACCTGAAACACCGTAAGTATATGTAGCCCCCCTTCACCTGCTCAATAACTGGATGAGACCAGTAGTTGCCATAGACAACATAGACAGAGCAGAGAGAGAGCGTTTCTATTACCAGAGAAAGCTTTTGGACAGCACTGCTGTGGAGTATGAGTACGACTTAGAGGAATTCTTTATCAGTGAAGACTTTAGGGGTCAAATAATTTGGGGGCTGCAGGGATATCCTTTCCAAAATAAAAGGAGGAAAACTATTTCATCTTGCATCTTCTACCACCAAGAAGAACACAAGGCTTGGTCAATCATTTTGTGTTCGAGAAGCAGCATTTATCACACTAGAAAATATACTTTGTGCCTAATGGCAAATTGATAACTTGCAGTGATAGCCTGAGAAGGGCTTGGTCACAAGGGCTTATGTCCATCAAAAACTGGGGTATGGGTCATCTCAAGAGATAAGTCTCTGGACCAAAGAAAGTGCTAGCTGTTGATGAGGGAAATCTAACATAGGTAGCAGAAGAAGGAGACAATTAATATTATTTATGTTTTCAGGGCTAGTCACAGTGGCAGGAGAAGTTCTTCAGATTTAACTTTTTCGTGTAAGTTTTTCCAGGGAAAGTGACCACCAGAATCTGGAGGGGCTATTCTCTAACAAGGTAAACTCACTATACAACGTGAGTAGATCCCAACAGCAGAACTGGTTCTGTGGCATCTCACTCTGATTTTTTCTCTTCATTTTTTTCTCTTGCTGGTAATTTTGGCTACCGTGAGTTCCTATGTAGTTACTTCCCTTTGCCAAGGAAATCTGCCTGTATTTATAAGCAACAGAATACTTGACACAGGCTGATTTATAAATAAAAATATTATTTCTTATAGTTATGAAGGCTGGGAAGTGCAATGTTGAGGGAATACTTCTGGTGGTGGGCACCTTCTTGCTCAGTGGTTCTCAACCTGTGGGTCACGACCCCTTTTTAACTATGAAAGTACATTGTGACATTAGGAGGCTTGAGAACTTCTGTTCTTGCTGGTGGGGACTCTCTGAAGAGTGGCACAGGGTATCACATGGTGAGGTGGCTGAGCATGATAGGTTAGGTCTCACTTCTTGTAAAGCCACAAGTCCTATTCCCATCATAACCCATGAGTCTGTTAATCCACAGATTAATTCATTCCTTATGACCCAATCACCTCTTAAAGGCCCCAGCTCTCAATATTGCATTAGGAATTAAATTTCATCATGAGTTTTAGAGAGAATAAGTATTCAAACCACAGCACTGCCTCACCCAAGATTATATCTCTTCCTTCAGTGTAGCCCCTATCCAAGTGCTGGTTGATGTTGAATAAAAAGGCCCAGCTCCCTTTTCTCAAATGAGTGTAACTCTGAAGGACCAACCTAGCTCCAGAGCTCCCCAGGGGATCTGCTGAAGGCTTTGCTGTAATTACACAGAACTTCAACTTCTCTCTTCTCTTCTCTCTGTTGTTTCATCATCAAGAAGTGCCCTACCCAAGCAATGAGTTCCTGCATGTGAATCTTCTTCACCACAGTATTTCTTTCCCAGAGAATCTGACTTAAGACAGAACCCAAGTCAACTGGCTCTAGTCTTGGGCTTTATTCTAGCATGTATATTTACACATCAAATGCACACACGTACACACACACACATACATATGTATAAATATCATATAGTGTTTACATATTGCCTAAATTATTTAATTTTTAAAAAGGGTACCCATAATTTCTAACAGACTAGTAAAATTACCAACATTGGCATTTTAACTCCTCATTTCCAGGAAACGAACTCTGATCCAAGGTCTTGTTTCTGTACTGCTCCTCTCTAAGGTGTGTTACAGGATAGTTAATAGTTGTGTTGCTCATCATTGAGGTCAATGTCTTTTGCAGGCTTTGTAGGAAATAACCTACAACATAAATCAGATTTTTTTTGTTTATTTTGGCAGCAGCAAATATGACAGGCAAATTAATAACAAATACAGAGGATGAAAATGTATCATTAGACACTTTCATATTAAGAGATGGAATTGCTCTTGAGACCTTCCCCATCTTGACTCTCAGAGAAAGATCTTACCAGAGAGATATTTGGATGCTTCTACCCTGGAAATGTTGGCCTGCATAGGTAAGAATAGCTTCCTGATATGGGAGGCCCTGCTGAAGTAATCGCTACTTTAGGGTGCTATGATTAGGAGTGCTTCAGTCATTTGTGAAAAAGAAATGTGATATGGTAGGAATAGCATTGGATGGAAGTGGTCACCGATGTCTTCTGTGACCCTGAGAGGCAACTTAATTTTTCTGCATGTCACTTTCCTTGTCTGTAGAAAAAGGTAGCTGGGAGAAACATCTGAAACGTCTTTCTAGTTCCAGAATTAATATGTTTAGTTTATTTCAATCAACAATATCTCTTGGTTGAGAAAATTGTCTTTTGCATGCCACAAATATTACTTTTATTTTTCATTATTTAGTAACCTAAAATCACTAATGTGTACAAAAAGACGTATGTACTTTTCTTTAGTTTATCTGATAAAAAGTTGTACAATGAATATTTTATGTAAAACAAAATCTTACAGAGGTTATTTAACATTTTGGTTTTGACCACATATAGTCAGACAAGGTGAAATATAGGACATTCCCAATTACAACAGAGTATTGAAATGATGAGTTCTTAGGAACTATGAGTGTTTGTTATGATTACAGCTTAGGCGGGTCTTAGACTAGAATGTTTTCTATAAGCCAGATTATGAAAGAAGAGATGAGATTTCCAGATTGCCTGTGTTTCTCCCTCCGCTATATGTACTGTGGAAGAAGACAGGGGAAGGAGGCAGCTAGGCAAAGGGTTAAAATAGGAAGTGAAGTAGAACAAATGGAGAAGGTGAAAGGAAGAAGTGAAATCCAATTACTTCATTTTTCCTTCATCTGAAGCTCTGCTTGCACACAGAAACTGAGAAGAGCTGATGGACCCACCCTTCGTCCCTGATTGGAAGACGAGCTTTTGACTTCAATGTCTCCTACGCATCTTCTCACTTTTTGACTTACTTCCTTTATTCGTCCTTCAAATTCATGCCAACTATTGGACACTGTGAAAATGCTCTGTAGTTAGCTGTGAACTTTAAAATGGGGAATTAAATCTTCTAGCCGCACGATGACCATGAGGTTTTGTGCTGCCTTTGGAAGGTTCCTACAAGCACATCCTCTGTACTCACTGTCAGCAGAGATCCCCAGTGCATCTGAAATGCAGGGGCCCATTTGCATCTGAAATACTGAGTGCATTGAACATAATAGCTGCTGTCCTGTCCAGGGACATAACCCCTAGCCATAAGCAGCCATTTAAACTTCATTACAATTAAATTTAAAATAATTAAATAAATCATGTAAATATAAAAACCTTTCTCACTTGTTCTAGCCACCCTTCTTGGGCTCGATATCCACATGCAGACAATGTCTGTCATATTGGAAAGTTCAGATATAGAGCGTTCTATTGGACAATGCTGTTAAACCTGAAGTCTTGAGAGCATGGTCCTAAGTTTTGCCCTATATGGACAGAACTGACTTAAGTTAGTGCACTGGAAGTAAAGGTTTAGATCTGGCCAGTTTTTAGGCTCAACCATCTTCCTAAACAATTCAGCTGCAGTTAGAAAAGTCTGGAGTCTGTGTTCTAAACATTTAGTCTTCAGAATGACCTTTGCCCCTTCTCTTTCCATTTCCATTGCCACCATTCTGAATAAGCAGGATGAACATGACAGTTATAAGTTGAATGCTTTCTATGTTCCAGATACTGTGTGCATCTCATGTACAGAGGATGCCAAAAACGTACGCACATTTTAAGAAAGCAGAAAGCTATATTATAATTGTAATATTCAACATACACCAGTAATGTTGGTTGTATTGTATATTATATCTTGTATCGCTTATAACTGCTGAAGTCAATCATGCATTTGAGCATTACAATTTTACTACAGTATTTTCCTTTCTTACAATGTGTATATTTTTTTTTTGTAACTTCTGTATAGTCTCATTTAATTCTCACAATTCCATGAGGTGGATGATATTATCATCTCCATTTTATAGATGAGAAAATTGAGACTTAGAGCAACCAAGTGACTTGCCTGCCTGAAGGTAACTAGCTAAGAAGTGGCAGAGCTAGGATTTAAACCAATATTTGTCTGACCCCAGGGCCAACGAACTGTTAGATTATGTTGTTTTAACGTGTCTGTTTACCTGCCCTTACACTTCGTACTGGCTACTCTTGTCAGTGTAATTTTCTAAAATTTCATTTGCTCTTCAAAAATGTTAATGTCTGTGTTTTGCACCTACTCAAAACTCCACGGGATGACTTTAAAAACAATTATTGATTTTATTTTATCATTTATTTGAAAATGCATAAACTGGTAACTCTTACTTTTCAGGATATTATTTCATTTAAGACATTCCTTTTATTATTACACTTGTATATGCTTGACTGTGGTTAGGCTTTGAGTCCTCTATGATCTCTACACATAACAAATCTGAACTGATCGTCCACCTTTCTTTAATAAGCACCTTTTTTCTTTCAATCTGAGGTATCTCCTTATATTTCAGGAACATTATTATTATTTTCAAAGTACAGCCTGGATACTATCATTTGCTGTTTGATAACAGATTTCCATGAATGGCTGATGGACATTTTGTATTTATTAATGGACTTAACAAACATTTACCGGTTGCCTGAAATCACACTATACAAAATAAATTTAAATTACATTTCTAAATTCCACTGGCAAGGAAGAAGGGGCTAGAAGTGCTATATTTTCCAGGAAAAGACCCATCCTGTCCCAAATGAATATTATCCAATTGCTAAGTAACTCTTTAGAGAAAATTATTAAGTGAGGTAACTTATGGTTACCACCATATAAACTTCTGATAGTGCTCAACTTATGAGGCAATTTATTTTCTTTATGGCTTAGCTGAAAATGTCCAATTTCTGGTAAATAATACTCAATATGATAAGCCTCAGAAGAAATTACAAAAAGTATCAGGAGAAATGCAACTAAGCTTTGGCTTCTTTATGGAAGCCTTGGAAATGTGTTAATTCCTCACAAATGTCAGCCTTAAATGTATCTAATGGAAGTGCGGGTGGGAAAAAGGGGAAAGATGCAAGAGAACAGATGCTGGGCTGCCTTTCAGGAAAAAAAAAAAAAATAGTCTATTGAGAGAACAGTGACTTGAAAGAACAAATGATTGTGAGATCTGAGTCCATTCTCTGAATTTACTGAGTGCCCTTTACAATTCTTCATCCTTCTCATCCATAAATGTGAGCAATGATAACTGTGGTAGGCAAAAATAACGGCCCCCACTGAAGATACCGATGCCTGAAACCTGGAATCTGTATGTTACATCATGTGATGAAAGGGCCTTTGCAGACGGGATTTAAAATATGCATTTGGAGATGGGGAGATTATATGGGATGAAAAAGACCCAATCTAATTACGTGAGCTCTGAAAAGTAGAGAATTTTTTTCCTGGCCGAAAACAGATGAAGTAGGAGCATGAGAGGGAGTCAACCTAATGTTGCTAAGCTTTGATGCAGGGAGGAGGCAATAAGCCAAAGAATGCAGCATCCAAGAGGTGCTGGAGTAGCGCTCAGCCGACAACCAGCAAGGAAATGAGGAACTTAGTCCTACAATGGAGAGAAAATAAATTTTGCCCATAACGTGATGGAGCAAGACAATGGATTCTCCTCTAGAACCTTCAGAAAGGAACACAGACCTGTTGACGCCTTGATTTTAGCCTGGTAAGGCTCTATGAAATAATACATTTGTGTCATCTAATCTACTAAATTTGTGATAATTTGTTTTAGCAACAACAGAAAACAAATACAACAATACCATTCCATCTGCCTCATGAAATTGTGTGACGATGTGTATTAAAATGCTCTGTCCATTGTAAAGTACCATGCTCAGGCTAATTGTTACACTGAAGTCTTCAGCTTCTTTAGGCTCTATTCCGCTCGTGAACTGACAGCTTTTAAAATGCTGGTCTTAGAAGATAATAGCTACTATTTACCAAGCATCTACTAAGCGCAGATATTCCACGTAAGCTATGTCATTCCATCTGTATGAGATGGGATAGAAGGCACTTTACATAAATGGAATCTGACAAGAAATTGGACCAAAAGTTCAGAAATGTAGGTCCAGTGTCAAAATACTAGGAGAAAGTTATTGTTAAGTTTGTTTTCTTTGCTCTTTTTTGATTGAAATAGATGTTATCAGAGGAAAAAGAATACAGCCTTTGAGGTGACTAAATGTAAGCTATTATCCAGAGTGGTTTTCATAAAAATATGCAGTTTACCTTTAGATCCTGGTTTGGAAGGTCCCTCCTGCTGTACCGTGAGCTGTGATCAGACACGGGCCCCAGCGAGCTGTCTACTGTATGAGCATTTTGTGTGTGATGAGAGAAATTGAAGAAGAATGCTCAGTTTGAAAATGAGGCTTAGGGTACAAAGCTTTGAGTCTTAATATCCCAACCATACCTCCATGGACAAAAATGTTCTTTTAAAATTAATTGAAGATGTTCAGTGCCACGCTTGGAGATATTCTTCTAAACAGCTGCAGCTTCAGTGATGCTCTTTCATGTCGTAAGAACAAACTGTCAAAAACAAGAAATAGCAGGTCACAGGCAGGCAAGCAAATAAGGCTGGCAAGCAGATATTATGTATGACATAAGGAGTTTGATGCTGTTTCCTCCATTTACAGGGTGATGTCAGTGGGACATATAGGCTCTGAAATTTCCAGTCATCTGTATCCTTGATCCTCAGCTCTCGTTTTGATAGAGTATATTTGTCTAAGTTTGTTGGTTGTGGCTTTGGAAGAAAATGTTCTTGACTGGACAAAGTTAAAGAAAACACACCCAAACCCTCATGACCTCAGTTCCAGTGTGGGCCCTGGGGAAAGCTGGGAAGCAGGCAGATTTTCATTTTTCTAAGATTTTGTACTTCTTAATTCTCAGCCCTTTTCTCTATTTCGAAATCTTCCATTGCAAGACACCAAAGTGCTTTCCTGTTCCCCTTGTCCTTCACAGGGTTTAATGAGTGGATTTATCCTGTGCATTACAGACACCACTGAGAACGTTTGCATTTTAATGAGGAACTTGGTAGGTGCAGTTATTTCAAAGGAAGAGATTTCTAATGGTGGAAATACAGAATTTATGGGTAAAGATGCCTTCTTGGAGCTTGTCAAAAAGACGTCAGTTAGTAACTGGTTGCCTGTTTCACCTGAATACCCTTTTCCTTCTCAGCCTGGGAATTGAGTGCAGTTGAAGCTAAGTTCTGTGGGCACCAGTTGTGAGTTGTTCAATAGGACCTACCAACATTGGTGTTTTCTAGTTATGACCAACATCTCAGTAGGGTGCTGAGTGATAAAAACAGATACAATGCTGTCTTTTTTAAAATCATTTTTAGCTCATGTTCACTGAGCATTTAAAATACACGTTCATAATTAATCCCACAAAACTTAACGCTATTATAAGAAATACAGTTGAAACACTATCAGGGGGTCCTCGCTCTTTCCTGCAAAGTGGGGATTATACCTACACCCCTCAATATATGACACTGATTATAAGGCTCATGCTAATGGTCAATGTTCAGTACTGAATAGACATTGCATTAAACAACTGGGATCTGAACCTTGGAAGAAGGTAAATGGAAGGATCAGGAAAACACTGCCAATTTCTTATATTAAGTATTAGAGATTGACAGAAACCCATGAGACAATATGACTTTATTTTCAAATCTGTCCTAGAAGAAAGAGTGTTTTCCTTGAGAGTAGAAGAGTTTGGAATGTTGTCTCTTCCTACATCATTTCTGGGTAATCTCTGTCTCATAAGTCTGAGTTACTCTTATAACCTAAAACATTGTCATTGTGCTTTGAAAGATCTCCAACTAACTCTGCACCTCAGGGAAACCCAGAGGAGAGGGATTGATTTGCAAGGGGTGCTCTTCTCTCTTATCCTGGATAAATCCACAATTGCCTGCTTTTCCTGGGGGAGAGAATTAAATTTTCATTACTATTGATGAGGCAGAAATTTAGCATCCTGTTCTGGATCCACTAATATTTGATTGACAATGTGACTCCAATGTCCATGCAAGAGTAAACCTTATAGGTATTTATTTAGATTCTTTAGCCAGGGCACATTCAAAATATTATTCAGACAACTTAGCAATTCATGCTAAGTGTGGCTACAGTAATGACATCTGTCCCAGGTGGTGGCCTGAGCCACAAATCTCAGGCCATTATAAACCTCTCATTTAAGTCTTATCCATTTTACCTCCCTCCTGCATATATATGTATACACACAAACATATTCCTTTCTCTCTAGTTCCATTACTATTGCTTCAGTTTAAGCTCTTATTTTAATTTTTACTTTTACTTTGACATACTTTCAGACTTGAAGTTGCAGGTATAGTAAAATAACTCCAATATGCTCTGCACCCAAATTCCCCAAACGTGAACATTGCACAATATTTCTTATTCCCTTTTCTTTCCCTCTATGTATTTTTCCCAAATTATGTGAGAGCAGTCATGATGTTCCTGCACCCACAAGTACCTCATTGTTTTATTTTTTAAAACAAGGGCTTTTTAATTTCATAACTATAGCACAATAATCAAAATTGTTGTGAAATCAGCTCTGACATAATACTCTCATCTAATTTACAGACCTTATTCAGATGTCACCGGTTTGTCCTGTAAGGTCCTTTGGGCAGAAGAAAATCTCGTATCATGCTCTGGGGCAGCACCTGTGGCTCAAAGGAGTAGGGCGCCAGCCCCATATGGCACAGGTGGCGGGTTCAAACCCAGCCCCAGCCAAAAACTGCAAAAACCCCCCAAACAAACAAACAAACAAAACAAATAAAAACCATATCATGCTCTGCATTCAGCTGTCCCATCTCTGTAGCCTTCTTTCACTAGGAAAGAAGTATCATACGTATCCTTTCATAACACAATGTTTTTTAAAAGAGAAAGGCCAATATTTTCTAGACTCTCCTTCCTTTGGGGGTTAGCTGATGATTCTTCTTGGCTGTATTTAAGAAATACACTTTTGTATTTAAGAAATGCATTTTTGTATTTAAGAAATGCATTTTTAGCAGGAATATTGGGGATGTGATATTGTGTTCTTCTCGGCACACCACATGGAGAGATGTCCTTTGGCTTATCTCTGGGGATGTCACTTTGATCACCTAGTCCAGGCGGTGTCTACCAATTTCTATATTGTAGATCATTAGTTTCTTGTTTGAGATTGGTAAGGATCTGGCGGGGTGGTCCCCCTTTTCCACTTTGGTCCTTCTGTGCTGGATGTCTATGGTCAGCCTCACTGCATCACCTTTCTCCCCTTCTCCCTTCTGCTTTGGGCCTGCAAGGTTGACTTGTGTGGATTTTATCAGCCTGGTGCTCTGGTTTCTGGTTGGGCTGGTCAATGCGGTCTCCTGCAGGAGATCTGAGAAGGGAAGGGGTGAGGTCTCTGGTCTCCTCCCCACAGGTTTCCTCCCAAAGACGTGCCTGCTCCTCAGAGGAAGGTAAGGCAGACCGTCCCCCAGGACGAAGCTCTGTGTTTGATGACTGCCCCTCCCCATGTTCTATCGAGCCTGGAGGTAGAGCACACATCCCTTGCAATTTCCCTCTATGCCCTACATTCTTCCCTTTCTGTTGTAAAGTCTCCTCCTATTTCCCAGTTTGAATGTGTCATCTGTAGTCACCCATGCCACTGCTAGCTCCTTGCTTTCCTATTTTCTCCCAGTTACAGATGCTGTCTGCTGATCTTCAATACCGTCTCAACCCTGACGCACTCTCACGTCAGTCCTGACCCAGGCAGAAAGTACACTGGATGTCAAAGGCGTGTGGAATCGGATCTAGGATGAGCTGTTCTGCTCTGTGGCCGGTCCTCCGGCATGCCGGGGACTTTCCCTTACTCCCACATCACTGGCTTATCTTGATTTTCTGCTTAGGATTCTGGCATTCTGACTTCCAATGGAGGTGGAGTCCTTCTCTGATCCAGTATTTTTTTTTTTTTTTTTCTTTTTAGTAGGGCTCTAATATCTTGCTTTACGCTGCTGGCTCCCTTCTCCAGAAGGCTGGACCCTCAAGTCCAGATCCCCACTTATTTTCCAGGATCATGTTTGGAATGGAATGCTCTCCGCGGTGTGCCATCTTCCTTCTGTTTGCTCGTCCACACCCCTCTTCCCTTGTTCTGCCTGACCCTCCGTCTCCCCTCTGCCTGACCCATGTGGCCTATTCACTCTAGCCTTCAGTTGTCCATCTAGGTTTGGCCAATGAAGAAGCTTGGCAGGAGTTTTAAGAGAGTGCCTGAGTGAGACGGGTATAAATAGCATGAACTTCCTCCTTTTGGGGTTACCCTGATCTGCTCATCTCCTTCCACTGAAGCTCAGAGCTCCTCTCCAGGTGGTCCCTGCTCTCCAATTCCCCTTTCTCATCCCTTCTGGCCTAGGCCTGGTTATAGCCTTGCTGGGTGCTGGCGCCTTGCATTCTTTCTTGCAGTCTACACCACTAGAAATAGTCTCTTGACTTATCCTAACCTGAGTGTGATGGATGCTTCCTCCTAGAGCCCTGGCTGATGCATGTTTTATGTCCGCCCCTTTCTGTCTTGGCAGATGATCACAGGCCTGAAACATTTTGCCAGACACAGTGGATCTCAGACACTGGTGACTGTTGCAACTAAGCTTGAGGGTCACTGAGCTCTTTTGGACTGGTCATTTGGCTGTAGACTACCTCTTTGGGCACTAGTCCTACACCTGGGTCAGTTTCTTCCAGCTTTGTTCCTGCCCAGTTCTGGCCTCATTCCCCTCACCACTTACTCACACTGTTAAAGTATCAGTGTGGCTTGTAGCAGAAGCAAACACTTGCTCAAGTAAAAACACGAATCTCCCTATTGGGAGATTGGTTCAGTCTCCCTATCTGTCATCTATAGACTTTTACTTTGTAGGTGCCCCTTAGGATATTAGGACAGAATCTCCTAATCCACCTCTATTACGGGTCAAAAATGTGTCTAAACTATTCATGTATAAACTATATTTTCAATATAATTGTGTAATGTAGTTTGCTAATGTACACTCATGGTTGTTTTAGATATTAAAAATGGCTATGAATAAGCTACACTCTACCAGTATTCACTGTTAGGAATATCTTGTACCTACCCGATTATCCTGTAAAACTCTCCATCTGTGGAAATATTTGAAAGTGTTTTAAAATTGAGCTAATAGATTACTACTTATGTTTTAATATTTTCAGCTCACTATTTTTAGAATAATAAAATTTTCACATGGCTCAGAGAAATGTATTTTTGTGAATATCTTAAATTGTTCCAGATTCAAAGAATAATGTATAATGAAATGTCCCAAATCACAGTAAGTTATTTTGAGGCATTTTTTTTTTTATTAACCTTGAGATTATTACATTTCTAGTATGTTGTTTTAGTAGTATGTTAACTCTGATTTTTGGTAATGTTTTAACTTTATACTTTTTGGTGGGATAGTACCAGCTACCATGTTTTAGAATTGCTATTTTTCACTCAGTTTTGAGATGGTAGGTTCATGACTAGATAGGTTTATGACTAGACAGGTTTTGTTATTTGCCTTATGTTATATGACTGATGCCCAATTGCTAAAGAGCTTGTGTTTATTTCTGTTGAGGTCGACATTATTAAGTCTTCTCAGCAAAGATGCCAAGGACTGACCTGGAATAGGTTGTAAGTTAATTTTCAGCTTTGAAGATAGTCCTTCCTTGTCAGGATGGAGGCCAACTAGGACCACCATGTACTAGACTGGAATTGCCACTGACCCCCTTTCCCCTGTCCTATGAATTGGAGGGACCATTAAACTCTTTAGTCCAAGATGTTGAAGAAATTTATCAGTTAGAAGACGATCTAGGATCTCACTTGCAACTGTGTGGATTCCTGATTAGTGCTGCATTATTTATTTGTTATTCTTTTGTTAGTGCCATTTCTTTGAGCTTTCTCTGCTATTCACACACTTATCAATGAGCAAGTAAGAAAAAGAAAAAACACTTAGAAGAAAAGCCTGAAATAATTTGATAAAGTTAGGTTTTAGTATTATCAGTTGCATTATATATGAGGTTTAATAATTTTGTTTCACTAATTCAAGAGCTGTCTGTCTCCCTTTGCCCTGTGAAGTGGAAGCATAGAATATTATTGCTTGGAAGGATGCAGGGAATGACTGGTTCAGCTCTGATGTATAGATTAGGAAAGTGCTTGGACAAGTCACAGCTTTATTCGGCCTTAATTTGCTAATATTATCCCATTAAAAAATTGCTATGATAAAATAATACAATAATTCTGCCTGCGGATACATTTTTTTTTTTAAATTGCTGAGGGGAACAGTCTAATGTTACATTTGTGGTTGGACTGCACCAAGCTCATCACCATAAAGTAGAGGATAACACTATAAATATCAGGAGCCTGAAGGAGGTAGAACTAATTAAATTACAGGATTTCCTATTTCTGCTCCCTGGGTTTTATAAAAATTTCTGCTTGACTTCTTGTACTCTTAGTCTAGTTTATTGCTAGCCCTTGACCTTGAAATCTATGCTCTTTGACTTTGTTGTATTAACAACACAGAAGGCATGAGGATGAATACAAAGGAGTCTCACTGTAAATGGGATTTGGACTCACCCCCTCCCCCAACATCTTTATCTAGCAGTGCAAACCAACCTGTTAATGGAAACACCGAAAGTCCTGTGCCCATATCTTATCTTTCAGATAGAATGTGGCTATGAAGTGGCCCTGGCAGGGGAAAGTATCAGGTCATTTATAGAAACCTTTATTCTCGTTTTGATGCCTGAAAATTGAAAGCTACAATTTTAACCACTGAAAATGAGAACGCTGTCAAGATGCTAACGCTCAAACAGGTTCCTTTTTGTTCGTCACGTTTAGTAGAGCTATGTCTTTTTATCCACTGAAGATGGGACGAACATGCAAAGATGCTACAGCCTTCTGGAAAATAACTTCTGCCCAGATGGAATACCTAGGCAACAAAGTAAGAATATATTATTAATTCATTGACTAGGTATATTGTGGGCCCTTTGGTAACTGAATCGAGAGACTGCCTTGCTATTCTAAGTTGGTCGCCTCTAGAGTAGGTGTATAGCTTATCTTAAGGCTAAAGTCACTTTAAATAAACTTAGAACTCTGGCTGAAAATCTCAACTCCTAACAGTGACTTAACTTGACTAAAGTCACTGAGCCCCAGTTGTTTGCACCCTGCCTCATTTTTCTTATCAACCAGCCTCCCAGGCTTTTAACTTGTGACAGCTGAAACACTTCAATATTGAGGTCAGGGGAAAACTGGTCCAGGACTAAAGCTGAGTATCATTAGCACGCTGCTGATACCGTCCTGGGTTATCAACTGCCTGGTCTCAGCTTTAGAAAACATTAAATAATTTTTAGGTCTAAGGACAAAGACACCTGGTTCCGGCTTTTGAAATTAATATTTTTGTGTCAAATTTAACTTTGAGATATAAGTGAACTGCAGTAACTAATGGCCTTACTTGCTGAAAACACGGCTTTAAAACAGGAAACTATCAATTACTATTTAAGTAAAACTGTACTAAGTGTGCCTTGTATTTACAAAGTGTTTTCACATTGCATCTCCTGATAATCCATCAGGACAGACCAGAGATATTTTTATTCTGGGTTACAGAGGAAAAGAACTGAGAGTTAAAAAGGCTGAGAAGTTTTCCCAGGGATACTGCGCAGCTGATATCTGATCTTCTGGCTCCTGGATCAGTGCTCTTTCCACTGAGCTGTGCTGGCTGTCTGAGAGAGATAGACCTTCCAGCCAGCCAGCCAGCCAGCCAGCCTATCAGCCAAATGGACTGTACACGCTGGGGATCCTGAGCTATGCATTAGTAATTGTATCCAAGGCATATATTGTTTTTCTCTTTGTAAATTTAAAATGACTCAGTGAATAATTTCATCTGTTTGGTAATCATGTTGATTAAAGTGTACACAATACCTTGAATTCACAAATTAATTATCCTGAAAACTTTGGATTAAAACATTGCATTCCATATTGTACAGAGATTTATTATAATTAAAAAATATCTTTGTTAGGTTTTTCAGGAAGTTGTTATTTTAATTGCTTTTAGATTAATGAAACAACTCCTTTGCTTTGAACTCCCTGGAAGACTGAGTATGTGCACACAGGCTTCATCTCACGTGGTCTACGTCTCTCCATGTTAAAAAACAAAAGTTCACTTAACAATCAGAAAGGCAATGCATTTTGCTATCCATACTGTTAAGGAAGGGGAAACATACACAGACTTAAAATGATAAAGTCGGTAAATTATCTAGTCCTATATTATTAAAGGCAGGTAAAGACAAAAAGAAAGAAAGAGAGACAGGAAGGAAAGAAAGAAGGAAGGAAAGGAGGAGGGAGAGAGAGAGGGAGAAAGAAAACTGGACAAATAGTAAAGGTCTGAAATCAAGAGGTGTGCCAAGCATTTATTTCATGATTTCACATATCTGCTAATCCAAAGACATTAGCAAAGCTGTCATAGAGATCTGAGGCATACTTCAGCTCTGTTTTCTAGTATGTATTCTCAGGAGTCTTTGCTCTCTAAACACTTCCGTTTCGCATCTGGTGTAGCAAATGTATTACCTGTGCTCCACTCAGCCTACCAGACATTCCCTGTGTTTGGGGATAGTTTGAGTTCGTCCTATTGTTTTTGCTGGACAAAACCCCTAACTTCAAAGATTAGAGAGTTGGCTTTTAGGTTGAAAAAGAGGAATATATACATCTGCTAATTAAGGTGGGTCTGAGTCAGAATAACTTTCAAGTCACCAAGATATTAATAGAAACATTCAAGAATAAAAATCCTAAGGATGGCAAACATTAAGGTGACGGGCCCCCCTCCCCATATCTTTTCAATGGTCATGGTTTGGGGGAGGGTTCTTAGGAAACAGATAAACACAGAGACCATTTAGCGAGAGCAATCTTAAGAAATTTTACTTTTCACATAGTGTTTAATTATTCAATAGAACCAAACATTAACCTAGATTAAACTTGGTTCTAACGCAAATCTTCATGAAGATTTTGAATCTATGCTTCTACTAAAGAAGCTGAAGAGGACATATAGTGAGCAGCTCCAGCAAGAACGCTGCATGTTGAGACGTGGTGGTGTTAATACCACAGTTTGCGGATGTCATTCACTAAGCAGATTTTTGTAAGAAGCCACAAGGACTTACCTGTCTGATAAAACTATGATAAATCACAAAAGGGGAATGTTGGCAATTTCTCATGGACTGTACATTGCCAGAAGCACAAAAACCGAGCCACTGAGAGGATGAAAAACTAGCTAGGCTTTGGAATTTAAGTGGAAGACAGTATGGAGCGGGGAGGTGGGCCATGAACATTAGGCCTGAATCCCGGATTTCACAGCAGTAATATGGGCTGGGGAAAGTCACCAGGATTCTAGGGCCTGCTGCAGAGCATCCAAGAAAAATGTATCTTTCAGCCATAATTTCAGAAATTGCACACAGCAGGGATTCCAATCAATTGGATGGGGCACACCGGCAGATAGTATAGCAATCAAAACTCCTCCCCACTTACTTGCTTGTTTATTTAATTTTCATAGCTGTAGGTCTTAGGATTCTTGGGTTACTTTAAAAGGACATGGAAACTTTTTATGTAGAGGATAAAATTTTGTTAACCCCATGACATTCCTCATGTCATAGATGTCAGATAAAACCCTATTTCAAGTTAATACAAAATTTTTGCAAAGAATTTTAAAGCTCTAATATTTACAACTTTTTCTAACATCCTAATTCCCTCCCCTCTCCTGGGTATCAAAGCAGCCCATTTAACGAAGAGAATAATCTTGTCCCAGGACTTTGAACTCTTCTTTGTTCCTTACAGACTTCCAATGTCATGTAATCTTGAGTTGTCAGTATCAGCTCCATCAGAGACAGATGGAGATACAGAGACAATCAAAGGAACACAATGAAAGTCAATATCTGGCCATTCTTTAGCTCTCTACCTCCCTGTGACAGCAAACTCCCGGGAGAAAGGTAGAAAAGAGAAGTTGATCTGACAGTCCCTTTGAATATTAGAAATTCGACCTCTGTAAATTCAGGCATATGAAAGCTTAATTTAACAATGTCCTTCACCATTGAGAATGTCCAAAATCTGTGGCAACAAGTCCCAGGTGACTTCTCTGAGATTTAGTTTCAAAATATGCAGGTCCAATCAACACTCCTCTGGAGGTACCATAAGTGATAAGGTAGGTCATTGTCTATAAAAAAAAGAATGCTTTTGGGATTGACACCGCCAGACTGAAGTGCATTTGTGGTGCCAGGAAGCGAGGCTATCAGATGGATGTGGAGAATCCTAAGGAACTCTGCTTATATTTCACCTCTGAGGGCTATGGGTGGACCTCCCTGCTTCCTGACAAGCAAAGAAGTGGATCGCTGTTTTTTTTTTGTTTTTTTTTTTTTAACTTCATTACCTTTCAATGAAATAAGTAATTCATCAAAGCCTCTTAGAAATTAAAAAAAATATTAATTAGGTGTTAGATGATAAAGAAGTGATTTTTAAAGGCAAGCAAAATCCAGATCAGTATGCCATTAAAGTTTCCTGCATTACTGTATACATTTCTATTCCTTTTCTTCATATTGTTTTTATATGGATTGTGCATTACTCTCTCTATATTTAAATATATCTTTTGGCTTTAGAAAATGTTTAATTTTACTGAATTTTTATTATGGACAAAAACCCCACAGTTTTTTGATAAATAAATTAAAAGCAATATTACATTGTTTCATTTGAGACTAAATGGATATTAAAACATATACTAAAATTTAACCACCTGTCATGCATCAAAGCTTGAAAAAACTGCCTTTGTACCTGTGCTTAGAATTCTTACGTTTTTCTTTTTTAAAAAAAGCTACTTTATTTTTGTAATTTTGTTTCTAAATGGTAGAGTAAAAGAGAAGGTTTCAAGCTGCTATTTCCAAGCACTTATTCATAACATATTGAAGGTTTGGGAAGTCTTTATTCCTAACAAATTATAAGTCAAATTGAATAAAGTGTCATTTTATTTTCCTTTTTCAACAACAATGGCTTTTAAAGTACTAGAAGTACATTGATGTGCCCGCTAAAATATTTTGCAATATTGCAAAATATATGCATTTTGCAATTTGCATATGCATATACATATATGCAATTTATGAATTTGGTGTTGATCATCTTGAAGAAAAAATTTGGAATTACCATTTTTATACTTCTTATCAAGATAATATGTTACAAACTGCAGTAGAACCTCTGCAAGTTGACCGTCCAAGGGACTATAACAAACTGGTCAACATACAGAGATGGTCAACATAAGGAACTAGGCCTACTGTGCTGATAGTACACGTGGGGCATGTCCAGTCTAGGAAAATTAGGTTAACGTAGGAGGTGGTCAGTTGCGGAATTCTACTGCATTATGTCCCCTCCAAAAATGTCCCCTCCAAAATTCATGCTGAAATTTAATTGCCAGTGTGACAGTGTTAGGAAATGGGGTCTTTTTAAGAGGAAATTAGGTGAAGAGGGCCTCATCAATCCATGAATCGATCAATGCCCTTATCATAACAGTTGGCTCCCAGTGAAGGATGAAGTTTGACCCCATTTCTTTCTCTGTCATGAGTGCTCACTTACTCTTTTGCCATGAGCTAATTGGATGCAAAGACCCTTGCAAGATGCCAATGCCATGCTCTTAGAGTTGTCAGCCTCCACAAGTGTGAGAAATATGCATAGATTTCTTTTGTTTACCAATTACTCATTTGCTGTTTTTCTGTTATAGCTGTAGAAAACAGACTAAGACAAAAAAATAATAGAAACTTATTCCTAAAGACCGAAGCAAAAGATGTATTGACTGGAAGATTATGGGGTGATTCACAGCATCAAAGGAAGCTCAAGGACCGGGTTTGAGAAAGAACACAAACCTGGGAGCTCTTAGGAGCTTGTGAGCTCTAGCTAATTAATAGTACCATCAACGTGTTATCACAGAGATGATTTGGCTTCTGTTGTTTTCCATGTCTTGGGCCACTCATTCAGGTATGAGTCCAAGTCTCAGGAAAGGGAACTGGACGGACCTGTTCTGGATGTATGCTCACTTCTTGGCCATGGGAGAGAGGAGCACTTTGACCGACCTTGCCACTTACTTCGTACACATTAGGGAAGAGGTATTGGTGCTCTCCCTTAAGGAACCACGGTGCTATCATAGGAAGGTGCTGGGTAAATGCGAATAATATGTGCTAACATGTCTGTCTGTCTGTCTGTCTCAGTCACTAATTATAGGTGTCAATAATATAAGTACAAATAAAAATTAGGTAAAACTGAAGATTAAGTAAAACATTTGTCTAATGGTTTTAACCTGGGTAATATACTGACTAAGTCATGAACATGTCTATCTGATTGCCATTGGCTGCCATAAATATTCCACTCTTAGAAGCTCTAAGATGTTTCTAATTTAAACAACACCTAAAGTAAACAATTATTTTATTTAATCAATTTAACATGCCCCCTCCCTCTACCATAGTAGACATTTTTGGCTTCTTGTCCTTCATTGAGCTTTCTGATGGTAGAAGTTCCCCAGTTTTCCATTCGTCTCAAGAGAAAACAACCTCATCTCTAGCTTCAGGTGTGGGCCCTAATGGACAGAAGTCAAGCCCATTCACCTGATCACAAGAATTAAATCCAGGCTCAGCACTTGTAGTTCAGTGGTTAGGGAGCTGGCCACATGCACTGGGGTTAGTGGGTTTGAACTGAGCCCAGCCTCCTAAACACCAATGACAACAACAACAACAACAAAATAGCCAGGCTTTGTGGCAGGCGCCTGTAAGTCCCAGCTATTTGAGAGGCTGAGGCAAAAGAATTGCTTAAGCCCAAGAATTTGAGGTTGCCGTGAGCTATGACACCACAACACTCTACCAAGGGTGACATAGTGAGACTCTGTCTCAACAACAATAACAAAAACAACAAGAATTAAGTTCTGTGGACTAACTTGGGTCGAAGGAAAACCAGTACATATTTTTGGGGGACTTCTGGGTGAGAAGAATTCTGTTTTCTTTTTTTTTTTTCTTTTTCAGAATTTTTGAAGTGTTGGAGAAACACTTTCTCTTTGGATAGTATAGGTGCTATGGTTTGAATGTGTCTCCCCAAAAGCATGCATTGGAAACTTAATGTACCGTTGTTGGGAGGCAGGGAAAAATGGGAAGTGTTTAGGTCAGGCGTCATCAAACTGCAGCCCGTGGGCCACATGAAGCAGTGTGAATTGTATTTGTTCCCATTTTGTTTTTTTACTTCAAAATAAAATATGTGCAGTGTGCATAGGAATTTGTTCATAGTTTTGTTTTTTTTTTTAAACTATAGTACAATCCTCCAACGGTCTGAGGGATAGTGAATTGGCTCCCTGTTTAAAAAGTTTGAGAACGCCTGGTTTAGGTCATGAGGTCTCCACTCTCACAAATGGAGTAATGCCAATCATAAAAGGGCTTGAGGCTGCGAGTTGGACCTCCTGTTCTCTCTTGTTCCATCTTGCCTTTCCGCTTTCTGCCATGGGATGACAAGCAGTAAGGCCCTCACTGGATAGTGACCCTTTGATCTTGAACTTCCCATTAGAAATAAATTTCTGTTCATTGTAAGTTTGCCAGTCTCAGGTACTCTGAAGTAAGACAGTAGGGTGTAGATATGAGGCCTAACATTGCTGCAGGATTTAAAAAAAAAAGGAACATAAAGTCTAAAATTAAAGTTGCTAACAAGGAGTAGGGGAAATTCAAAAAATTACTGAGAAATAGAGTTGGGCCCATAGGATCTAACTGCATCTGAAGCCACCAATGCTTGTGGACCTTAAGTGAGTCCAAAATGTATTTGAACTTTTATGCTAGCTTGAATTTGGGGTTACTGTTACATTTGACACCATCCTAACTGCTACCCTGCTACAAATCCTTTGTGATATCCTAGGTCCATAAATTGCAAAATGCTGGATTGTATATTATGAAAGTCTGTAATCTCTAGCAACAAATATTTTGTGATATTAACCTGACAACAGAGAGTAGAATTCAAGGCAGGTTGAGGAAATGCATGTTAGATTATTGGTCATGCATTCTGCAATTAACCTTAGCCTTACTGTAGAAGTACACATATTATCCGGCTAACTATTTTTAATTCATAAAGAGGAACTTTCTTGATTCATTTTCTTTTTATGTTCTCTCTGACTAAATTTTTGTGACTGTTACAACTTTAATTTTAATATATTACCTTTGTGCACAGTTTCAAATTTATTAATAATCTTAATTTTTGGACTTAGTTGGGCAACAGGGAATTATAAAACATAGTAGATATGTAAGTATGTTGAACTAAGGTGGTTATGATTTTATGCATAGTCTCTTTCTTTTGTTATTTTTCTTTTTCTTTTTCTTTCTTTCTTTCTTTCTTTTTTTTTTTTTTTTTTTTTGAGATTGAGTCTCACTCTGTCACCTTGGGTAGAGTACTGTGGCTTCATAGCTCATAGCAACCTCAAACTCCTGGACTTACGTGATCCTCTTGCTTCAGCCTCCCAAGTAGCTGGGATTACAGGCAACTGCCTGGCCAGTTTTTCTCTTTTTAGTAGAGATAGTGTCTCACTCTTGCTTAGGCTGGTCTTCAACTCTTGAGCTTAAGAGATCCATACTCCTCAGCCTCCCACCATGCTAGGATTCCAGTTGTGAGCCACCATGTCTGGCCTTGTAGTCTTTTTCAAAACTAGTATTTTTATCAAAGTTGGCTGCACATTGAAATTGCCTGGATAGTTTTAAATAGTGTTTCTCAAAGTTTAGAGGACATCAAATCACTGGGTAGGCTTGTTAATTGATTTCCACATCAGATTTCTGATTCAGTAATTCTAGGGCAGGGCCCCACATTGTACATTTCTAACAAGTGCCGGGTGTTAATGATGCCGCTGATTTGTAAAATTCTTGATTATTTAAATCAAAATCTTTTGTTGGGGGATTTTTGAGGTTCCCCAGAGGACTCTAAAGGAGACCAGGCTGAGAACCACTGTCCTAAACAGAGGAGGATGGTTGGCCTTTATTTCCTGCTTTAACACTTACAGAGGCCCTTTTATTATTCCAATTAAAAAATTCCCTTTTGCATCGCAAATGAATCCCTTGACCCATACACTCATCTCACTAGGAAAGGCCAATAAACTTAAGAAAAAGGACATACTGAATATTATTACTCAGGAGACTTAAAGGCCACATATCAACTATCTCCTGTCCCAAGAAGAACTGCAGATGAACTTAAAAGAATTTCTGTAATAATTTTATCAGTGAGGGCCCAATCAGGAAAACAGAAATAGTTTAATGTGAGGAGTTGCTTATATAGGTTATGCAGGAGATTATCAATGCTGGAGGGACCAAGGGAGGAGGGGATGTTTTTAGAGCCCAGGGCCCAGTAACTTACAGGAAGCTGGAATCAGGATGTGCTTTGCCAGCGGTGGCTGAAGCCAAAGAGGAAGGAGGACTTGCAGCTATGGCCAGAGACGTTTCCCCAAAGCAGAGAGAGAGAAACATGCTGCTGCTTTCTTACTTCTGTGCCTTCATCCTCACTTCTCATTGGCTAAATCCGCCAGAACAGCAGCTGACACTAGAGTCTGGGAAAACCAGCCTGCGGTCCAGCCCTCTGCACGCAAAGCAGAGCAGAGAGAAGAGAAGAAAGGTGAGAGGTGAATCTGAGGGCAAATGTGCCAAGGACCAACGTGTTTCTTATTTCTGGGGCGATTCAGTCTCTTACTGATGAAATCAAGAAAATAAACATCCATGTATATCACTTCACTTTTAACAACTTCTGAAATGTTTAGCTATTTGTATTGGAATATTCATTGAACCTTAAAAATGTGTGTTTGTACTCAATGCCTGTGTGCACGCCATACTAAAACTGCGTGTGTACCCAATACTAAATGGGAACTAGTCAATTAACGTTCAAATGCACACATGGAAGTAAAACTCACGGGAAATTAAGCAGGCAGGAGAAGAGAGGAGGGGGTGGGTAAACGCACACATAATTGGTACGATGCACACATTCTGGGTTAGGGAGCAGTTGTAACTTTGATTTAAAATGAACCCAAGCAAATTATGACTCCAAAACATGGGCACCCTTGTAATATTCTGAAATTAAATCATAAAACATAAACAGTGAAAAAAGTGTGTTTGTGTATATGATATATGTATTTGCTGTGTATACGTGTAGTCTTCTCTGCCCTACGGGTAACCGACTCCAAACGCTACACAGGTAACCCTTGAACAATGTGGTTTGGAACTGTAAAGACCCACTTTTATCATGCTTGTGTTTTCTTCCACCCCTCCCACCCCCGGGCCTGCAAAACACCCTTCCTCTGTGTTCTCCTCCTCAACCTACCGGATGTGAAGCCCACAAGGGTGAAGACCTTCATGGTGATAACTTCTACTTAATGAATTATTTTCTCTTTCTTATGATTTTCTTAATAACTTTTTATTTTCTCTCGTTTACTTTATTGTAAGAACACAGAATATAATACATACAACATACTATGGGTTAATTGACTATTATCAGTTAGACTTCTGGTCAACCGTAGGTTGTTAGCAATTTTGGGAGAGGCAAAATTTATTTTATTTTATTTTTTTTTTACATTGTCTCCAAAGATTTTAATGTAAGGAAAAGTAAGCCATGTTTATCACAATTTTCAAAAACCAACTCTCTTGCTATCCATTATTAGAAAAATAAGTAAATATATTATGTTATGTTCATACCAAGTAATACTAATTTATATGTGGCTATTTTCCTGTGTAGGGAGGTTGATTCTTCTAACCCCACAGCCTTTAAAGTAAAACCTCAAAAGGGTCTTCTAACCTTCTTCATAGTATTGAAATAATTCTTACAAGGGGCTTCAACACACAGGTAGTAGTTTCTTTGCTTATTTACTTACCGTATATACTCGAGTATAAGCCGAGTTTTTTCCGGCACAAAATTTGTGCCGAATTTGTTCGGGAAAAACCCGAACTCGGCACAAATTTTGTGCCGAAAAAATCTCGGCTTATACTCGAGTACATACGGTATTTATTTTTAAACCACAGAGTGACTTATCCTTCCTTGAATGTCAGGGCCTAAATCCTCCATCTTCCCACTTATTTCACTTGTTTGCTCCTGAGAGCTAAAATCAAGTTTCAGATATTTTGAATTCCATTGCATTTATGGGATACAATGTGCTGGTTTTGTACCCCGTAAATGCATTATTGTACACAACTATGATTTAATAAAAAAAATTAAAAAAAAAACCCCCAAACTGTCACTGCTTTATCAACTAGGTTTATACAATATTCTAAATCCTTTGTTGTCATTTCAACATTGTTCACATAATCTTCCCCAGGAGTAGATTCCATCTCAAGAAACTATTTTCTTTGTTCATTTATAAGAAGCAACTCTGCATTCATTCCATTTTGATTGTCACATTGTAACAACTTAGTCCCATCTTTAGGCTATGCTTATAATTCTAGTTCTCTCTCTATTTCTACCACACCTGCAGTTACTTTCTCCACTGAAGTCCTGAACTCCTCAAAGTCATTCAGGAAGGCTGGAATCAACTTCTTTCAAACTCCTATTAATGTCAATATTTTTACCTTTTCTCATGAATCACAAATGTTCTCAGTGGCCAAAGGCTTTCAATTTACTTTACCCAGATTTATCAAAGTAATCACTATCTATGGCAGCTACATACCTACAAAATGTATTTCTTAAATATCAAGACTTGAAAGTCATGATTACTCCTTAATCCATGGGCTACAGAATGGATATTGTGTTAGTAGGTAGGAAAACAACATTAATCTCCTTGTACGTCTCCATCAGAGATCTTAGGTGCTTGTGCATATATTGTCAATGAGAAGTAATATTTTGAAAGGAATCTTTTTTTTTTTCTGAGCAATAGATCTCAACAGTAGGCCTAAAATATTCAGTATGCCATGCTGTATAATCCAGGCATCGTTGTTCCATTTCTTGGGTACAGGCAGAATAGATTTAGTATAATTTAGCATAATTTTTAAAAGCCCCAAGATTTTTGAAAAAGTAAATGATCTTTGGCTTCAACTTAAAGTCAGCAGCTCTACTAGTTCCTAACAAGAGAGTCAGCCTGTCCTTAGAAGTTCTGAAGCCAGACACTGACTTCTCCCTATCTATGAAAGTCCTAGATGGCATCTTCTTCCAATATAAAGTTGTTTCATCTTCATTGAAAATCTGTCATTTAACGTAGCCACCTTCATCAATTATCTTCTGGAGAACTTGCTACAGCTTCTATATTAGCACTTACTGCTTCACCTTGCACTTTTATTTTTTATTTCTGTCTTCTTTCCTTAACCCTCAGGAACCAACCTCTACGAGCCTCAAACTTTCCTATGCAACTTTCTTGCCCCTCTCAGGCTTCGCAGAATTGCTCAGAGTTAAGGTCTTGCTCTGGATTAAGCTTTGGCTTAAGGAATTGTCGTGGCTGGCTTTGATATTTTGTCCAGACCACTAAAGCTTTCTCCATACGTGGTAATAGCAATAGGCTGTTTCACTTTCTTATCATTTGTGCGTTCACTGGAGCAGCACTTTTAATTTCCTTCCAGAACTTTTTCTTGCATTCACAATTTGGCTAACTCTTTGGTGCAGGAAGCCTAGTTTTTGGCTGATTTTGGCTTCTGATGTCCCTTCCTCACTAAGCTTAATCATATCTAGCTTTTGATTTAAACTTAGGGGCAACTGACTCTTTGTTTCACTTAAACACTTAGAGGCCATTGTAAGATGATTAATTGGCCTAATTTCAGCATTGTTGTGTCTTAGGAAATAATGAAGGCCGAGAGGAAGAAGAGTAATGGGAGAATGGCCTGTTGTTGCAGCAGACGTCTTATGTGGGTGCTTGTGCTGCGCAATAATTCTAATAGTAACATCAAAGATTATTGTTCACAGATCACCACCAGTGATATAATAATAGTGAAAAAGTTTGAAATATTGCAAAAATTATCAAAATGTGACATAGAAGTGAGCACATGCTGTTGGAAAAATGGCACCGGATAGACTTGACTGAAGGAGGGTTGCTGCAAAGCTTCAATTTGTATGGGCATCTGTGTAGTGCAGTAAGGCATAGTAAAAATACTGCTTTTTGTCTCACCCAATTCCATTCAACCTTTGGGCCATGGCTTATTGAAGAAAAGAGTCTAGAAAATCAAAGCTTGTATTTCTCCTGTTTCATTATAGGCAGGATTCACCACGTTGTCTGTGTGCAAGACAGGAAGTCAGAAGTGAGATGGAGCTGAGCTTCTGTTGCTAAGGGCAGATTCGATCCTGAGGTGGCTGGTTTTCTGCAGTAAGGGTGGCTGCTCAGAAGAGGTGAGATGTGCGCCGTCCGTTTTGGTGGTGTGGATTGTGGTGAGGGTGGTGTGTTCCCGGAATGAGTAATTTCATTTTTCCTATTATATCCTAGAATCATTTCTGGAGTCTAAGGCCAAATCTTGCTCCACCAGCTCATCCGATGCTCTGTATTAACTACTTTTCTGATTAAATAAGCTGGATGGATTCTATATCATCAACTAAATCCTAATACACTACCAAATGCTGAAAGAACAAATGGTATTATTTCTCCTGATTTCCAGAAACATACTTTACATACTTATTAAAAAACCTACCCTAGGACAGGGCAGGAAAATGAGTTAGATTCAAAAATGTTTGGCCTGGGAAATTTGTTTATGGCTTTTAGTTTAAGATTTAATTTTGAATGTTACTTTTTATTAATGTTGCACAAAAACACATAATTTAGAAAGTCAAATTATGTTTTACCAAGTTTATAACCCCAAAGCAGCCATAATCTATGCCTATTTTTTAAGACCCCAGATTCCTACTCGTCACCATTTCTTTTTGTATTTACTTTTTATTTCTAAATAGCCTGCCTATGGTGCTATTTTTTGAATTTTTCCACTTTCGTTATCTTTTGACTTCTTTTTATGGAAGACATAAAGTTTAACTCTTCCCTGACCAACAAACACCTTCACACATTCTTTTTCTCACCATTTTCTTACACAGAGACCAAAGTTTTCTTACCCTTTGTGTTTCCATTTTTAGGTCTATGTACACAAAAATTATTATTTACAGCTGAACCATGTAGTATACAAGAATCACCTCTCCTTTCCCACGTATTAAAATTTTCCCCTAAGGGTAATAATTATCTTATTTTTCTTTTGCTTAGTTTTCTTTTCTTTTCATTTATTTATTTATTTATTTATTTATTTATTCATTTATTGTTTTTTTGCTTTAGAAGCAAGGTCTCACTCTGTCCTCTGTCATCCAGGCTGGAGTATAGTGGCGTGATCATAGCTCACTGCAGCCTTCAACTCCTGGGCTCAAGCAATCCTCCCACTTCCGTCTCCCAAGTAGCTGGGGATACAGGTTTATGCCACCACTGACAGCTTATATATGTGTGTGTGTGTGTGTGTGTATAATTAATTCACAAAGCACATTGCAGGGCATTTCTATGTTAGAATTAGCTAGAATTAGTGGTACTTTGGCTAAACGCTCATCTAGGAAACATCTGAACTTGGAAAATGTTTTTCCTTTGTGCTACTAATTCAGGGATGTCAACTGAATCTAAGAAGAAAAATGTTACTCTTCATAATGTAGTATCAGTAAGTGCCAGACAACAGGATGCCTGGGTGAGTAAGAGGGACTTAGCTGACAACTCCAAAGAAGAGGCATTAGTTTAGCGATTGCTTTTTTGTGCTTGTATTAGAAGTAACTACATAATATAATATTTGTGGAAAATTAAATGGTAGAAAAGTTTAAAGAAGCAAGCAATATTCATCACTAATTCCACAATTCAGAGATGTCATCTACTATTAATCATATTGATATATTTAGATTTATGTTATCCAGTCTTATTTCATGCATATATGCACACTAAACAGCTTTTTATTGTAGAAAATTTCAAACAGGCATAAAAGTAGCTACAGTATAATGAATCTCTGTGTACTCAATGTCTATCTTACACAATTATTAGCATTTTCCCCATCACATTTCATTTATTCCTCACTTTATTATTTAATCATCTCCCACCTCTACTTTTTTGGCCACGGTATTTTATTTTATTTTATTTTTCCTTTTTTTATTGTTAAATCATAGCTGTGTATATTAGTGCAATCAAGGGGTGCAAACAAGGGTTTCATATACAATCTGAAATATCCTCATCAAACTGTTCAACGTAGCAGTTGAACATGCCTTCATGACATTTTCTTAGTTATTTTATGTAGACTTTTGTATTCTGCCTTTAGTAAGTTTGCCTGTACCCATTCTAAGATGCAGGTAGGTGTGGCCCCACCCATTACCTTCTCTCCACCCTAACCTCCCCCCTCCCTTCCCCTTCCTTGGCCCTTTCCCCATAGTCTTGTGCTATAGTTGGGCTATAGTCTTCATGTGAAAGCTATAATTTAGCTTCATAGTAGAGCTGAGTACATTGGAAACTTTTTCTTCCATTCCTGATATACTTTGCTAAGAAGGATATGTTCCAGCTCCATCCATGTAAACATGAAAGAGGTAAAGTCTCCATCTTTCTTTAAGGCTGCATAATATTCCATGGTATACATGTACCACAATTTGCTAGTCTATTCGTGGGTAGATGGGTACTTGGGCTTCTTCCATGGCCACTGTATTTTAAAACAAATTCCACACATCATGTAATTTCACCTATAAATATTTCAATATGTCAATAGATATAAAGTTTTTCTTTTTCAATACAACCACAATGCTTT